>VDFB02342256.1:0-35681 GCA_007258455.2 Sequoia sempervirens
GTTGTAGGGTTGTTGTGGTGTTTAGGATCATCCGGGAGTTGAGCATTGGAATGCGGTAAAATGGATTCTCAGGTATTTGAGAGGTACATCCAATAATTGTTTATGTTTTGGGGGCTCTAATACTGATTTAAAGGGCTATGTTGACTCAGATTTAGTAGGGGATATAGATACCAGGCGGAGTACCACAGGTTATGTATTTACAGTTGGTGGGACAGCAGTGAGTTGGATTTCTCGATTGCAGAAGGTGGTTGCTTTATCCACCACAGAGGCAGAGTATGTTGCTGCAATAGAGGCGGCAAAGGAGATGATATGGCTGTAATTTTTCATGGAGTTGGGAAAACAACAGGCTGGAAATTACTTGTTTACAGACAGCCAAAGTGCTATACATCTTGCAAAGAATTATGCTCTGCATTCTAAAACAAAACACATACAGTTGAGATATCATTTCATTCGGTCAGTGTTGGAGGATGGACATGTCAAGCTGGACAAGATACACACAGATGTCAATCCAGTAGATATGTTTACGAAGGTGGTGACAAGGGAGAAGCTAAGCTCCTCTTCAGCTTCAGTTGGTCTTCAAGGTTGAATTCAAGTATAACAGAGCAGCAGGGTCCAAGGTACTTATTTCTAGTGGGAGCTGTAATTACAACAGTGTCGTCCAGGATCAGTCTCCAAGTGGGAGATTGTGTTGGTATGGAGCCTGATCAGTCTCCAAGTGGGAGATTGTTGGTATGTGGCGACTGATCATGCTATATTGTATAGCCCATGGTATACTGATCACCGAAAAAGGGAAAAATCAATGAAAAAGGAAAAATCCAATTTTGTAGAACCCTAAAATCTGGAAGCTTCTAAGCTTGGTAAAAGGGGGTTCGGATGGGTATTACTGTATGATGAAAAACACGATTATTCGCAAGATTGTAATAGGGTTTTTCACTGGATAATAAAAGTATTGGATGGCTGCGGTTTGGTGGATGTAGCCCAGAATTGGGTGAACCACATTAAATTCTGTGTTATGATTTATTCTGTGAATGTTTTAGTTTCTCTGTTTTTGTTGATTAAATCTGCATTTAATTGTTAGATCTGCCATCTCTAACCCTAACACTATCATGGTGGTGTTATTGAGTACTAACACTCAATGGATTGTTAGGGTTATGCAAATTATATTTAGGTAAGGAATATTAATAGCATAAAGTCTATTAGTGGCTATGTGTATATCCCATTCATTAGTGCAATGAATTGGATGAGTGAGTGATAGGTCATGGTTATTTTCATCCAAGATATAATCATATTACATGATAATTATTGATTTGTATAAGGAGATCATTTGGATTTTAAGGTTGAATTAAGATGTGGGACTAAGTCAAAGACTAGTTAGAGTGCATTGTGATAGTTAGAGTTCTATTAATTTGGCAAAAAAGCTTGAACTTCCATGCATGAAAAATACATATTGGTATTTATAACCATTTTTATTCAAGATATGATAGAGTATGGAAGGGTGATGCTACATAAAATTGAGCCTTTGGAGATTTTGCAAATATATTGATCAAGCTAGTGAGCACCAAGAAGTTCAAGGTGTTGTGAGTTTGTGAGCCTCTCAACCCTTAGCATATAGTTTATAGTATTGGTCATAACACCTTTGAATTCTAATATTTGATGTATTCTTTATTTTTGAGCCCTCGTGGAAAAGGGCATCCCATAATGACTTAGTCATTATCTCTATTTGTATTTCCTATTGTGATGTGTGTAAATGTGAGAAAGAGAATGTTTTGTCATGAAGAGACTACATGAAGAGCATCTATGGCAACAAATATGGTGTAAGAAAATCTATGAGAAGTGTAAAAGCATGTAAGCGGGATTTATGTTGTTGAAAAAATTATGGCATGTCATAAAGCATCTTTGAATGGAGATAATGGAGCCACATTGGATCACCCAAGTTGGTGAGTGGATTATGATGGAGTTATGATAGATTATGACATTTAAGAGCATCTACAAAAAAATAGAAATTGACTCATCATGGAAGTTAGGTATTAAAATTTGGATCCTTAATTTGGGCGCCCTATTGGGTCAAGATTTTGGCCCATGGTTTATGGTTTACTACTTATAATTTTGTAGTTTTCTCCATGTGTACTTGAGATGGAGGTTTCCTAGAAATTTTATCAATACCCATATGTTTCCATAATTAATTTATATTTTTATATTGGTGATTCTCTTGTAAGGGCTTGAGTTTGAGCAATATATTTTAACTATTGTTATTCAATAATTCAATTAGTTCATAATTTGGTGGGTAGGTCTTATCTTGAAAGATATTTCCTAGGCTATATCACTATGTTATGGTTGCCAATCAAATAAATAATTGTGAAGGGAAGTTACACATGTAGACCAATTTATGATGTGTTATGACATATCAGAATACATCTTTGATTAGGGGATAATTTGGGTGCCACTTTTTGTGGTTTTAACTCATGGGCTTTTAATTACCATTTGATGGTTTCATGTTTTGTATCTCCTATATATTAAACTTGTTTGAGATGAAGGTTGTGTATAGAATTTTTAGATGTTTTAAAGTTGTAATAATTCCTCTAGATCTATAGTTGTTGATACTCATGAATTATTTCTCTACAAATGTATTATAATTATGGTATGGGTATGTGCAAGATCATCATGGAAAAAATAAGCCCTTAAGTGGCAAAAAATTCAAAAAAATCAGAGTTAGGCAACTTGACGTAAAAAATTGAATAAGCTATCTATATACTTAAAAAATGTGTAAGAATAGAATCTGTAGCATATTGAATGTAGTTTCTAAACTACTAGGTTTATTTTAAAAAATAAAATTATTTGGTGAAAATTTAAAATTTCAATGCAGTAGTACTTAAATTGCAGGGAAAAAATAAGAAGTACGTGTCTGTTTGACCACCCTAACCACAATAAAATGATAATATTTTTTTATAAGATTATAGATATAAGTAGAGGGCTCATGTCCCAATGTGATGCATTTTTTGTAATTTTTTCCAAGTAAATAATTAATTATGAATTTTTTATTATATATTTTAAAAAATATAAAAACTCGTATTTCTAACCATCTTAACTTGGTCAAAACTTCATGAAATTCATTTTTTTTGTTTAATCCTATAGTATGCAAAGCATAGAATGTGATGCGTGTATCATATTCAAAAAATGTGATACCGTTTGAAAGCTATAGATGTTTTTCAATCAGCCTATCATTCAGGACTTTAGTCGTAATTCAAATAGAAAATGAATAATAATTATTTATTAAATTCAAAGTAAAGCATAATTTATATTGGTGGAAATATGAGAATAACCTTTAAAAACTCTTATTGTTTTATCAATTTTGGGTAAAAAAAAGTCATCAACCACATACCCTACACATACCCATCATATTGCCACTTTTTGGCCCATCATGATCCTACACATACTCATTTACTAAATAATACATTAAGTTACTAAATGTATTGTATTTGGAATTCTATAACCTCCCCTTTATAATAATTAAATTCGATAATACAATATCCCCTTTTCCCAACCTTAATTTTGTCATTAACCCTTTCATTTTTTGTTGTTAAAGTGAACTTGTATCATGGGCAAACATGCAATGTGCAGATGTATGCGCATCACACAAATATCCCAAAAATATCCTTGACTACGTAGCCATTTGGACATTACACTTGCCACCTGCTCGCATAGTGTAATGTCTTTGTAGCTTGCAGGAACATCAAAAATATCTCTTTACATACCTTTTCTCCTTTCAAAACTCCTATTCTCTCATTCATTCTATTTACCCTATTCACTTCCTCTCAATCTATCTTGCTCATTTTCATTCTCATTCTCTCATTCTATCAAACTCTCTTGCACCTTGTCTTTCTACAACAACACTTTGACATTCTTGACACAAGCTTGGGTGTTGCATACTCTTCCTTTCAACACTCCTTTCTTGGTAAAGGGAGGATAAATCTATTTTTCTCATTGCAATATTGTATTTACTTTAAGTAGAATATTAGCATTCTAATGCATCTATTTATCCCTTTAGGTCATCTATTTTTTTTCATTTATCTCTATCTATCTAGATTTTAGTGGAGACCTGTGGGAACACCTACATGAGGATTTGATTGAGGAAAGCCACTAAAACAACCCCAAGCATTTTCTTGTTTCCTTATGTGCAGGTTTTGAAGTCGTGGCATTGTGGAAGGCTTCATTCATGGACCTCTTGTGAGTCTCTTTTCTTCTTTTCCTTTATGTTATTTCCTTTTAATTTTATTTAGTTTATGCTCATTTTCATTATTCTATTTTTTAATTTTTTATTGTGTTATTTAAGCAAATTTTCAAGATTTTAGTTGTTGAATAGTCAGTAGGTTCATTATTGTCTCTATTAGTAAGATTAGTTCTCAATTAGTATGAGACTACAATGCACTGTAGGGATGTTTGCATGCTATGTAGTCATCCTTGACCGAGAGCCTACCAGTTTCTTAAGAGACTTCTGCAACCTACTCTTTTAGTCTGATAAAATTGTCATCCTCTAATTGCACAAATCAAAAAATATAAAACAAACTCCCTTATATCTCTCTATCGCATTCACCTCAGCTTTGATCCTTGAGGTAGTCGAGGAATTTTTTCCCTTTGAGATCGCATCATTTTGGGTGTTGAATTTTCTCCTCTACATTTTGGTGAACCTGACATGAAACTATCCTTACTCTACAACTTTAGGGCATGTACTTAGAAGAAGTATCCAACATCTAGATATGGGTTAAAGAAGATAATTTAGTCCTCCCCGCCAGGGCCCTAATTTTGAGCAGTTCACTACAAGACTATCACCTAGTTATGACCCTCATTTTAATTTCATTCATCCATCAATAGAAGTTCAAGAAAATTCCCAACCAAGTACTCCATCTGAGTCTTCTTCCCCAATAGATCATGAAGCTTCTCTTAGGGTTCCCTTTGAGCAAGTTTAGAACTTAGAAGAGAAAATTAAAGATTTTGAAGACTTTCTAAGCAAAGACAATATATACACTCAAGTTGATCCTCTCGTTTGTGGTCTAATGGATTTGCTTATCTCAAAGCAAAAAGGTCTTGAGTTGCTTTGATGAATAGAAAATAGTAGAAAGTAATGCCCCCTTGTACACTTCAGTCTTGGGTAATCCTTAGGACATTCAATTAGAGGTCACCGGTACATAGTTGTATCTCTCGATGTCAGAAGTGTCCATGCATATGGTAGACACTAGTCCTTTTGTACCCTCTTTCACCACTACTGATAATGAAAATACTATGCCCCTTGATTGTCCTAGAGTTAGAGATAATCACATCCCTTTGGGATACGAGATCCTTGTATCTAGAGCTTGAACCTCTACCACCTCAATCTGTCAAACCTCACCATTCGATCTCATCCTGAATGCTTTGTTACAAAACATGGGATGAATACAACCACAGTTGGCTAACCAGACCAACTTTTCCTCTCAATCCACATTGAAACCATATTATCATCACAGTCCTTTAGCTTGAGCCACCATTCTAAATGTTCCCATACCCCAAGGGGTAGAAATTTTGAAGTTTTATAAGTACAGTAGCAAGGGTGAACCACAAACCCATGTCTTGTCATTCACCTCCATGTGTACTAATTTCTTCTATCATGACTCTTTGTTAGAAAATCTATTCCCATGATCCCTCATGGATGTTGCATTGGAGTGGTTCTACTCACTTATTGATAACTCCATCTTTTACTTTGATCAATTGGTTAATAAATTCTTACAATAGTTCTAGGTGAACATTGGGCTAAAGATCACTTTTACTGATCTCATCCATTATAAGCAGGGGACTCATGAGAAGGTAACTGATTTCATTGCTCGCTATTAGTTCTTGTTTTCTCAAATCTATTATGCCCTATTAGATTTTGATGTTCAAAACACATGTTCATCATGAATCTACTATCAACGTTGAGAGAAAGAGTTCTCTTGATGAAATACCCTTCTTTTTCCCATTTGTGTGATACATTGAGAGAATACTAGTAGATGACGATGTAGTGTGGTGGTTCCTCCTCATCCTCTTATCCTAACAGTTGGTTAGTCATGTCTACTTCTAGGGAGCCTAAAATAAATAAAGAAGTAGCAAGTGTAGTTTCTATTACTATTGAAGAAAACACCATAGGACACAATTGAGTGTTCCCAAACTAATGTTCTTAAAAAGTTACTATAAGATGGTTTAATTACTCTCCTAGAAATTAGATCGATGGCCGATGATAAACCTTATCCTAGCTAGTATGATGCACAAAAGTTTTTTTCAGTACCACCACGTCTCTGGCCATGATACTGAACATTGTGTACATCTTAGGCATATAGTCCAGGACCGCATATATATTAGTACCATCTGGCTCAATGGTAAGAAACAAAACTCATCTATAGCCAAGCTTAACAGCTAACTACAAATCTACATAGATCCCTTTCCTTCTCACTTTTCCAACTTAATAACATTTGCTTCATATTTTGATCCTAGCCCTTCTAAATACGTAAACATGGTCATGTGGAAAATATTCTTGACATAAATATTATAGTACATGACTTTCCCCTTAACATGGAACCTTCTTCACGTTACATCTAAGCTCAAGTCAACAATAAAAATTATGGTCAGTGTTATGGTTGACCCCACTAGTCAGATCAATGCCATTATGAAGGAGACCCTTTTTATCAAAAAATTACATAAGGAAAAGTATGAGGAGTCAAATGCCACACTCCATACTCATGATGGTGTCTTTGTCCCGCCATTGTTTCCATCTCTTTGTTGGTCCTTGTTGGGCCTAAATCTCTTGATGTTCTATCTATTGTAAGTCTTGAATTCGACCTATTCAAGGTTAGACTAGGCATTCCATGGCTAGTCTCGATGAATGTGGTCACTTCAATTATCCACAAATGTTTAAAATTTCCTCATGATGGCGCAATGCACATTATTCAAGATATTGGATATAAACCACTTGTGTTGTGTGGGGAATTCTCTCATTTGCTCTACAAGGCCTACTTCAGGTGCAACAAGATTCATGGAACCTAATGCTATATTTCTACCTTCTTCTCATGCATTTTCATGAAGGTTTCTATGTGTGCGTAGCAACGTACTTTATCCTCTATGCATTCCTCCTCAAAGGTTGTAGACAAGCATGCTCATGCACATGGAACTTATTCTTCTTCTTATGGGACTTTGTAACCTTTGGCAGTGTCTTATGTTCCTTCTACTATTCCTAATTCACAAGAAAAGGAAAGGAACCCTTGTTGAAGAAATCAAAACCACAAGTCTTCCAAATCTCAATCTTGCCCACAATTCCTTGACCCACCATGTATAGTAATGGGAAGCATGCAAGTGGATTTGGTCCTTCTATTGTTCCTGCATCTTGACCTCCAAGGCCTCCTACCATTCCTCCACTTACTTCTAACACAAACAAAGGAAAGGGACATGTGACTAAGAACCCCATCTCTTTCTTCATGCCTCCTATTGTCCCTCCTCAAGAGTCTACTCTTCCATTAGTAACAAATAAGAAGACTACTCTAATGGCACAAGATCCCCTAGAGTCTTCTCTGATTGTTGTTCCTAGAGGTCATAAACATCAAAACCAACTTGGGAGTGAGTGTAAGCGTTGTCTACGAGCATTAGCCCAGGAACGTGAGGCTTTACAATAGATCAAGGAGGACCCTTCTATCTCTACTATGTCTACTTCCATTCCTATTTATTTTTCCATTCCCACGACTATCTCTATCTCTACTTTCATTCCTATCACTTTAATATTTTTCCTAGCTTCTTCAACAAACCCCGATGAATCTTACCCTAAGCAAGTACAAGTGTTCATTGCTAATTCTTTGGAGCCTCCCCTAATCACCTCCTTACCTAATCTTCCTCCCTTCTTTGATCCTACTGACATGCCTTACACAAAGGTGGTGTCTACTATGGATCCTTCTTCTCCTACTTTTTCCTTTAGGACCCCACATCCTCTACTTAAGTGCAAGTTTGAGCACACTCTCGTTTCGAATGGTGATCACAAAAAATATTATTTTTCTTCTTCATCTTGTCTTACTTTGGATTGTACCATTCTTGTGACTAATAGGTCACCTCATTCCCCAGAGTTTTCACTACCCCTCTTCTAGAGGTCAACAATGACTCTCTGGTTTCCCATCCTCCTCATGTTCAATCACTACACTTCACTCCAACAAGAATAAGTGTATGTTTGACTCATTTTAGGACATTCTAACTTTCTCATCTATCTTTTCTAGATCAATGATGTTGATCTCGCAAGAGCTTGTCAATGGAGATATTGAGGCTGCCTCCTCCTTATCCCTTTTTGCAGGAAAGTCAATTTGTACTACCCTTGCTATCCTCCCTCTACAAGTTTTTCCTCCTTCCCCCTATGATGATCTGGATTGGGAACACAACAACTTGTTAGAGGTGTTGGACTATAGAGGTGTTGGACTATAGAGGTGATCTGGATTGGGAACACAACAACTTGTTAGAGGTGTTAGATTAGAGTTGTGTGTTTATTTGTGTTCCCCCGTACTTGTTTATTTATGTTTTTGATCCTACCTAGAGGACCCTTGATACCCTCATAGGTACTCAGATATAGGAGAGAAAATCTATCATAAAACTTCTTCTATTTGTATCATCATTCTTCAATTTGTCATAAATTTTGAATTTTCATGTCAAGAATGATGCAAGCCTTGGGGCATTTAGGCCTCTTCCATGTTGACCTGAATTTTTATTTATCTCCATGTGCTCTTCTTCTCATTCCATTCTATTTGGGGGATGATGAAAGTTCATATAATTTACAATATCGATATATATGCATACATTTATGATCAATTCTAACCCCAAACAATTGGATCCCCCTATGCTCTTGATTTCTTCATCTTTATTTTTTCTTGATGTTGTGGATTCTATGTGTTGTCCCTCACATGACAACATTCAATGGATACATATCACTATGTATATCATGCCACAATATATCTTTATCTTTCTTCTCCTTAGAATGACATGTGCTCCTTTGCATAACACACATCATTCTAAAGGGGGCTATCATATCTGCTTATTCTTATTTTTTGTCTTAAAAAAATGGATGTCTTATGATCTCATTGTCTAGCTTGGAGGAAAACTAACTATACTTGTCTTTTATCTTGATCCCGTCATCTAGCTTGGGAGCAATCTTTTTATCATGGAATCTAGCAGTGCTTGATCCACAAATAACTCCCCTATGAAACTTGTATGTTTCATAGGTTCATGAAATCAAATGTCAAGGCACTGATTTTCAACGCCTTGACACAATTATAAAACTTTCATAATAGACATGTAAGGGCATTGATTTTTAGAGCCCTTACACCTGAGATCACCTCTCTAAGTGTAGGAGCAATGCTCCTACACTTTTGGTAGTTTTTTCCTTAGACTCTTCAAAATTGTTCCATTTTTGCTCCATACCCCATTTCTTCGCTCTCGCATCATTTTTCATGCCTAGTTTCTCATTTCGCACTTGCTCAACATCGTTGCTCACTTCACACATCCCAATGCTACTTTTTTGTCTAATGTTTATTGATTCACCATCTTCGCAATTTCTCTCTAGATCTCGTTAAGGGATCCTCAAGGTGACATCTTTTGATGTAGTTGCTCCTAAATGACAACCAAGAAGCCTCCACCATATTCTAAGGCTAAGGGAAAAATGAAATACAAGTACCAAGGTGTCTATCCACCTACAGTGGTGATTTCAAAGGTGGACGAAGGGTGATCCCACAAAGTTGGTTTACATTTTCTGGGAGATTTTGATTTTTGTTGAAATCACATATTTTTAGAAAATATAATGATTTTAGCCTTAAAAAGTTCCATATAAATCATTTTAATTGAAGAGGGTTTGATCAAACTACCTTAGATTAAACCCCCTTGGATAGAACCCCGCTATTTTTAAACCATACCTAAAACATAGTCTCCTTTACACCTATCAAAATGCTGATAAAATACCACTTTAGATTTATCTTTTGGGGGATCAAATGAATTTATTTAAAATTTATTTTTTGTAAGTATGTAGTCCTTATTATAAGCTTCCCAAAAAGTATAATTTTAAATAAATTTAATTTAATTATTATATTTATTTTTTATTTCTTATGAATGTAGGTTTTTCATCAAAAATCAAGCTCTCTGTTCTGCACATGTGGAAAAATAGAAGATTATCATTTTTTTTTTGAAAATAAGAGTGCACTAGATATTGAAGTCCTTGATCCAACAAAAAAAAAAATTTGAATTTTGATACATACAAAAAAAGTTGTGTTATACGGTCTGCCTATGTCTTAATTGCAATTGGTTTGACTTCAAAACTTGATTAAGGAAAAAATATTCAATAATAAAACACTATGAAACCAATTGGAAGCAATATATATCATAGTTACAAATCTAAATTCAAAAAAAATAGAATTTATCCTTCATTGAAAAAAAGTTATGTTTGATATGGTGAGCGTCACTCCTTTAAAATGGTGTTTACTAAAAAAAACTAGTTTTCAAAGGAGATAAGAAAAGAAGTGCAATCTAATTCCAAATTTTTTGAAAAAAATATGTTTAGAATCTACAGAAAAAATGTTACAAGTCACTAGTTTGAATCAACTTCAAATTCCTCATGGTTTAGCCACTATAGGTGCCTAAAAGTGAGGATTTAGTAAGAAAAAATCAGTTTAGTGTCCAGTTTGGCCAAAAATTGTAAACCAGTATTGTGGGATCACCTTGAAATAAAGAACACCGAGGTTGGTCATCAAGACCTTGTTGATTTTGTAAAAAGGATTGAGTAAAAGGCTCTTGAAGTCTCCCTAAGAGCCATTGTACACAACAATCTACATTTGGTATCCATGTTCCTGACTTCTGCGCACAATACAAAGTTCATCCTCTAAGTTGTATCCCATTACATTAGGGAAAGCGAAAGTGTGATAGATTCCTCTAGACAAGAGATAATGAGACTTAACCCTAATTTCTTTGACATTGTTTTCAAAGTCCCACAAATGGAAAAATACACTAAAATTTCAATGCAACAAGCATAGGAAGTCTATGACCCAGATCCCAATAAGGCTAAGAACTTGATTAATAGTAAGTGGTTGAAACAACCCAGGCATTCTATCTCAAGATGGATGAAGGGACTTCAAAGAAGATGTCAGGTACATAATAAAACTTTTGAGTAGAGTTAAGGGATTACCTAAATCATCTCATTTATAGGAGTGGATGTATGAGTACATTCAAATCATAAGAAGAAAAAAGGCTCATATTGATTGGGGAAAAAAGATTAGTGACGAAATCCATGGACAACTGATAAATGTGCCAACCACTTTGAAGCTCTATATGACTTCTTATCTGGTGTATGTTGCAGTCATGATGAGGCAATTCCTAGGTTTATCTACAAAAGGGAACCGACACTATGTACCCATGTACAAATATTTCTATCAACTAGAGCTAAAGGAAAGCCTTCACCATTTCAGGAGGGTCACCGATGCTTTCTTTGCGCCTCTGCTTTTTAGTTTTGACCCAACTCTTGAGAAGAAAAGAGTATCCGATGATGCCTACAAAGTGGTGAGTAAAGTTGAATGCATATTCTTACAATTTCCAACTTTCACTTACATGAGGGTAGGATGCTACACTGGGTGCCCTTACATGTTGCCCAGATATCCCCTTACATGTTGCCCAGATATCCCTCAGACAAGTGGATACTCATGGAGTTATGTAGACAACTAATTTTAGTTCACAAAGAACGAATGAGGATTCACAAACTGGGATTCAAGTTTCCATTGACGATTGGTAGATATACCACCAAGAGTGTGTAAAAATCCAAATCAGTCTATGAAGAAATGCAGGTAATGACAATAGGGACCTATAGATACAGATTTGAATTTGATTACCAGAATGTAAAAAAGAGGTTGAAGAAGGGTCACAAGCACAAGTACCGCTTTGAGGACATTTGGCTTGATTGCAGAGATGAGGAGGCTATCCGTAAAATGGATTATTACACACTAACCATACAACAGATCAGGGATCTTGCTGTTGCTGGCCTACTAGAGGGTTTCATAGACCTTGGTGACATCATGAAGGCTGCTTACGATGAAAATGAAATTTCCAAAAGACCTTTGCCTGCAATACAATGGTCCAAGAAGGAAATTGTCTCCATCAGAGAGAGGCGTGCTCCAATATTTCCCAACACTATAGAATGGATACACAAGCATGGTTTCCAAATGAAATCCTTCATGATAGAATCAGAAGGAGAGGAATTTGGAGCAGAAGCCAACCAACAATAGGAACTCCGCACGAAAGATAAACATGCAGCTATTCCCACTTCTTCCCAAAGAGGCCCTAGCATTGAGTTCATTATTGGAAAGAAGGATACACAGGCCATCCAAGAAGAAGAGATTACAGAATCTGAACCACCTCGCTCAAAAGGAAAAGTGCCTATTTCCGAAGAAGAAGAAAATTCAAGTGATGAATCTGCTGAAGAAGAAGATTTTGAAGAAGTAGACTCTAATGAGGAAGAAGTTTTCGTAGGAGAACAAGAGTCTGAATATCAAGATGTTGATCAAGAAGGTGATAAACAGGAACTTGAGCATGATGAAGAATAAACTATATCTCCACATAAGAATGTAGTCAAAGATCTTCCCCAAACATCATCGCTCATAACTTCAAATGTTCCTAACACACCTCCTAATCCAAACACTCCTCCACCACCTTTTCCTACATCACCTCTTCCTACATCTACAATACCCATAGTGGACATTTCACAACCCTCTGCAGCATCAACCATACATGATACTCCTCCATCAGTTTCAAATATACAAACGATTGATATTTTGTTGAGCCCTCCATCATCCATTCCCAGCTTGTCATCTCCATCCTATGATATCACTTCATAAGCTGAATTCAATAGGTCCATGAATGAATCCTTGCATGGTCAACTCGGTGTGTAATCTACTCGAGAAATTATGAAAAACACTACCCCAATTGTCACTATACTAGTTATTTATTCAAAAGCAATAGTGACAAAAGAGTTGATAGTCAACCAAAAAGCTCACACTTCCTCTCTTCCCCCTTGGTTGGTATCTCAAGTATCGAAGTGAAAGAAGTAGATGATCTCTCTAGAAGAGCTTGATCTTGAGGAAATAGCCCCTCTAAAAGCCAAGGGGAAGAAAAAGGAAAAATTGCATTCATGGCTTCATATTGACAAGGTTGGTCATAAGTATGCAGAGATTGGTGTACCACCTCAAGAGGAAGGGGATGTAAATATGGAGGACTACATTGCAACAAGAGTCTAGCTTGGCAAGGTCATGAATGAAAGTGCAAAGGTAGATGCACAAGTAACCTTGGATGCACTAGTAGGAAGGCTTGATAAGATGGAGCAAGCCCGTAACATGTACAAACAAAAGGTGAGGCATTATTCCACTGTTTTGAGGAGACTTGCAGGATCTTCAAGTAATGCACAACCTTTGGCAATGATAAGTGTTGACGACCCAATTGTGAAGAAGGCTGAGAAGTTTTCCTCCAAAGGCAAAGTGTTATATGATTTCATTAATGAAATTATAAAACATGGTTCCCA
This sequence comes from Sequoia sempervirens, assembly GCA_007258455.2. Taxonomy (NCBI): domain Eukaryota; kingdom Viridiplantae; phylum Streptophyta; class Pinopsida; order Cupressales; family Cupressaceae; genus Sequoia; species Sequoia sempervirens. The sequence goes on from VDFB02342256.1 coordinate 13,580, forward strand.
GATTATAATTGCTGCAGATGAAAAAGCTACCCGGATAGCCAAGCTCAAAACAGAGCTTGATAAGGAAGAAAGTGTTCTTTCCCAAGAGTGCAAAGAAATGGAAAAATTCCTATTATTGTGGTCACAAATGAAATAGGCAAAGCTCAACAAATTGGTGGAAGTTGGGGTGATTCCTAACAAGGAGAAATACGTAGAAGTAAGAAAATAACTTAAACATAGTATCCAGGTAATTTAGTCTCTTACAGAAGACCTCCACCAAGTACAAGAAGATGTTGAAGGACATCATGCTATCCTTGAAAACGGGATTAAGGATTTACTAGGACAACTCCTTGAAGAAAACTGTATCTTCCTCCCGACCACTGAACTTTCTGAGATCTTCAAAGAAGCCATCATGAAGCAAGTAGAGAGTGCAAACTTTTCAAAGACCTTTATGCATGTTATTTGTGATACATGACTCACTCTTAACAACCTCAAGATGCATCTTGAAAGTTGCAAAAAGGTTCACTCATCTGCCATGAGATTAATCACTAGAATTCACACCATTGTGGATTACACCGTTGGTCCAGATGAGGCATTTGTATAGGAGACCAAGAAGAAGTGTGAAGACTTCCGCACCCAAAGCAAGGAACCATGAATATTCTTGATCTCCAGTGTTAAACTTTTTTATTCTTCCCTTTATGCATCTTCTAAATAGTTTTTGACATATTAAATGTCTTTTTTGCTAATGTAATTAAACTAAAAATCTGAGATTTAGTTTCACGAAGATGAATTACATTTTGACTTAGTCAAAATTAGGTGAGATTTTCCTAAATTAGCTCACCTAACTAAGTTCCTAATTTTACTCAGCTCATTTCCTAGATTTTCTCTTCCCTCTCTTTTATAAATAGGAGGGATTTCTATTGTAATCTTTACCTTTAGTATTTTGCAACAAAGTGCTACCCTTTTTGAAGCAGATTTGTGAAACTTTGTGTTCATGTTTGCGAATGAAAATCTGATCAATAAAGAAGAGAATTGCATACCAGACTTTGTGTTGGAATCGATAATCTTGTGGATTGATCATGTATTGGTAGTGATTAGTAGATGAGATGTGAAGGGCTTCAAGTAAATTTATGTAAACTTTGTGTTACACTCTTTGTTTGAATTTACATTATGTTTGGATACTATTGTTGAAAGATCTACAAGAATTTGTGCTTGTAATCATTCATGTTGTTCTAGGAATTGTTGTATCTAAGAATACTTTGTGTTTCTAATACAACAAACATTCCAATTCTCACACATCCATCATTGAAAAGCTACAAAACAACTTTGTGCCTTTGTGAGCTTTTCTCTCGTTATTTTATTGTTATTATTATCATACCTGGTATCTCTACACTTTGCTTTGACAAGATAAAGGTATTGGCATTACTGCTTATTTTTAGTTTAAAGTTATTTTGAATAAGAACTATCAATTGTGAAGCATTGTAAAACATCTTCTCTGAAAAAAGAGAGAAGCATGAATGTGACGCACCCCCCCCATTTCGTAAGTGGTGTACATTTTATAAATACTTAATTAGTTTTAACTTAGCTTTTGTTAGCAGTAAGAAGGGTACCTCCCCTTTCTGAGAGGAGAGATTATATCTCACACAACTGTGGTTGAAGTATAGGTTGTGTAATCTATTGAAAATATGATTACATAATTTTCACCCAACAAATCTAACTAGACTTGTCTTTTCTATGACTATCTTGCAATGCAGTTTGCAACAATCACACACATATCTACTTGTTGTATGGTCTCTAGCATAACACAACTTTATAGCCATACTTATCAGCATTACCTTTTATCTGATCAAATTTTATCATGTCTAATTTTTCTTTTTTGCTTAACGTGTTTGTTTGCAGCTAATATGTTTGTGGTGAAATTGTAGTCATCTTTGCATGATAAAACACATGTCCTCTTCATGTCTTGGATCAAATTCTATATCACATATACTAGATCAAAGATTTGCATCCTCTTCATCTTGGGTGTATTCTCTTCAACCAATTTCTCTACTTTAGCTCACATCTATTAGAATGCATATGCTTGCTAAAGTGGGGGAAAAATGTAATGTCAAAAATTGCATCCTATGTAATTTCACATTCCATAACCTCCCCTTTAGAATAATTAAATTCGATAATGCAATAGCCCCTTTACCCAACCTTAATTTTGTCATTAACCCCTTCATTTTCAACTGTTAAGGTGAACTTTTATTGCGGATGATCACACAATGCACAAAATTCTATGTGCTACATGAGCGTCCCAAAAAATTCTTGACTATGTAGCCATTTCGATGTTACACTTCTCGCTTTCCCATGAAGTGTAACGTCTTTGCAACTTATAGGAACGCCGAAAATGTCCTTTTGCATGCCTTTTTTCTTTTTAAACCTCATATTCTTTCATTCATTCTATTCACTCTATTCACTTTCTCTCAATCTATCTTGCTCATTATCATTCTCATTATCTCATTCTATCAAGCTCTCTTGCACCTTGACTTTCTACTCCAACACTTTGGTATTCTTGACACAAGCTTGGACATTGCATACTCTTCCTTTTGGCACTCCTTATTTGCTAAAGGGAGGGTGAATCTATTTTTTCTTATTGTATTATCATATTTACTTTGAGTAGCATATTGGCATTCTAATATGTATATTTATCCTTTTAGTTCATCTATTTTTTTCATCTATCTTTATCTATTTGGTTGTCCGTGGAGGTGCGAACACCTATGTGGGGGTTTGATTGAGGAAAGCCCCCAAAACAACCCCAACCATTTTCTTATTTCCTTACGTGCAGGTTTTGAAGCCATGACATTGCAAGAGGCTTCATTCATGGACCTATTGTGAGTCTCTTTTCTTCTTTTCTATTCTACTATTTCCTTTTAATTTCATTTAGTTTATGCTTGTTATCGTTATTATGTCATTATTCTATTATTTTGTTATTTAAGTGGATTTCTTTGATTTTAGATACTGAATAGTCAACTTAGGTTCATTATTGTCTCTATTAGTAAACTCAATTTTTGGTCTATATGAGACTACAACATGCCATAGGGAATTTTGTGTGTTGCACTATCGTCCTTGGTTGAGAGCCTGCTAGTTTGCTTAGGAGACCTTTGCAACCTACTCTTTCAGTCCCTGAAACTCTCATCCTCTAATTTTGCATAAATCACAAAATATAAAACAAACTCCCTTATCTCTCCATCTCTTTCACCCGAGCTTTGATCCCTAAGATAGTCGAGGAACTTTTTCCCTTCGAAATCACATCAAATTCGGTGTGTTGAATTTCCTCCTCTAAACTAGGTTCTTGGTATCACTATAAGCCCATTTGCATCTCGACTCATTTTTTCTCCTTAATTTTGTCTTCATGTTTTTGTCCAAGTTTTCCCTTCTAACTTCTATTTAAGTCCTTGTGAGGCAGTTTCTTATCAGGCCATCTCTTTCAAGATATTCATGTTGATAGCCAAACTTAACAAGAATTTTCTTGAACTTGTCAATGGAACCCTTAGGGTCAAAATTCTTTTTCTTATCACTATGCACCCCATAGCTTCCAATTATTCTAGCCAATAGGTAACAACCTTCCTTACCTAAGATAGTAAAATATTCTATTATGATCCAAGAAGAAAGAATCTTACCTTCTAATTTTGCTTGAAATGGAACTTATCACATTCATAAATCTGCCATAAAGTCTCCAAGATAGCAATTTTGTCAAACATAAAAGAGGTAGCTTACGAGGAATCACATGGGAGCCACAAATTTTGATTATTCTACATCCATCATGATATAACCAATCAACCCAATTATGGTAAACTTTGGTCTTAATCTCTTCCTGTGAAAACCCAACTTGTTTAAAATAGGAGTGACAAACAAGTCCCCAAAAATATTGTAATTCATAGAAGAGTATAGTGCATGTCCAAATGCATAATTCTCATTTTGATCTATAGGATATGCCAAATTGGACCAAGTCTAAAACTAATTGATCTCCTAATGGCTTACCTTGTTCACAAAAAAAAGTGTTATAGAATGTGGCATAAAATAAAGTACCACATAAATGTGCATGGAGGATTACTTCTTTTAAATTCCACCATTAGCCAATGAAAGATCTTTACCATCCATGATCCATAATCAAATAAATTGTTGACATGGGAGTTTCAAATATCTACAACAAGCATCATAATACCAATCTAGTTATGTTATTTGTATCTTATTCCCAAAATCTAACATAGTGCTTGAAATTTCAACCTAAAAATCCTTCAAATTTGTTGCATCTAATTGTACCAATTCATTCCTCGAAATATGCTCAAGTAGTGCTAGATTTTTGTTAATTCTATTCCTCTGATTGAAAGCCATTTGACCTTGATCTATGCTTAACTTTGTGATATTTAGTAGGTAACTCATCTAGTTATTTTTTTTAGCCAACATTGGGGTTTAAGTTGAAAACAACTCTAATTATTTCGTTATCAAGTGTGAAGAATAGTGTTTCATCGAAAACCCTATCTTCGCTAAACTTTGGGTTTTGCTTGTGAATGTAGCCAAGAAAGTTTTCACATAAGAAATAGTTAGTGATTATAAATTTTGCTAAGTTGAATCTCCAAGGGTTATTCATGGGAATAGGATTGATTGACTTATTAAATAAATATTCAAACAAGTTTGACCCACTATTAATAATTTTAACTTCTATAGATTCAGCCAAACTCAGCCACATCTTGAAGATGAATGGTTAAAATCCCTTTTGCTAGTGATTTTGAAATCTTTTGACCACCCCAAAAAATTGGTTCATCAAGCCCTTACATTATAGCCTCTTTGAATATTACAATATTCTAAATTTGAGCTAGGGATTCCTTGTTTTTGTATTATAGATAATGAAAATGGAAAAGGAAAAGGAAATGGATTCTTTTAAAGTCCATGATACTAGGTGGTCTATTTTTTTGTCTATAGATGACTTATAGTAATATGAGACTACCATGTACTCCATGCAAAAGGTAGCTATTTGTACTATAAATGAGACATAATTACCCTACCCCCTATAGGATTTGAACTTTCAACCTCTCTTTCAAGAGTACAAGTTCTCCACCATATAATACAAGAAAACTATGCTCCAAGAAACACATAATACTTTACCTTTTAAAAAAAAAAAACATTAAAATCTTTAGACTATTAATAAATAAAATTAAAACCTTCATAGAATGACAAGAAACACATGTAACAAAACTTTTTGAAATGCATGTTTCTCTTAACAACCTATTCACTCCTTTCTCATAATTATTACTCCGAGAGGTGTATTACAATGGCATCCACCGAAAACCAATGTATAAGGAAAAACTCTTCAACTAGAAATTGGCGTTCAAATGACATGCAAATCCATATCCACTCTTAAATCTTATGTTCTTATCTTTTGAAAAAAAAACCACAGTCATTATTGTTAACTTCCTAAAATGAATTTAAAAAATAGTTTTTTATTCATGAAAGCTGTTAGTTTTGTTCGGGATTCTACTTTTTTAATTTTTTAAATATTTTCAATAAAACTTAAATATTATTTTAATATTATTTTTGGGAAGATAAATATGAAGCGGTAATTTGAAAGCAAAAAAATGATTACAATTTAAAATAGCATTCAATTAAGATTAAGATTAGAATTTTGATTTTTAAAAAATGATAAAAATAGACACCTCGACAACGACAACTCTTGATGCATTTTATATATATTAATATTTAATATATATATATACTAGCTTATTCTTTACTTTGATTCAATATTAAAAAAAACTTCTCTAAAATGCATTGAACAACAAAATTCATAACACCCAAGTGATGAATCAATAATTCTCCAATTGTCACAAGCCTATTTGGTGACTAGAGAAATTCACAAGTACCATTTTTCGAGAAATTCCACTCATAATGATGAGCTAGGGCAGTCGAGGTGCTTTTCACCTTTATAGGGAGTAGATGGCTTTACACACTAGAAAATGGTACATTAATGGCTTCTCCTTCATATGCGTTTAAAGCATTTAAATCTAGCCTTTGATTAGAAAAACAAATTGACAGTGATATCGCACTTTGGTGAATGACTACTTTAACTTTGGTTAACACATGCCGACGCAAGGTGCACGTGTGATGCGCTTGGGAAGGCACCATGCTTTGTTCATTCATGTTTGCAAATAGCAACGACTATAGAAGAGGGGGACCCAGCCATTTGTTTCGTGGATAGGTGGCCACCCTATACATCCAAAAGATACACGTTGAGGATACATGATAAGCAAATCATAGATGGACAAATGAAAATATGCCATGTCATGAAATGGTGCAAACAATTGGGATTACTTGCATCATCTGGGAGTGGGGAATCATCAACTAAGATAACTTACCAATGTGGAGGGGTGTGACAAGGCTGGTTAACCAATAATACAAACAACATAAAACCATGACTTAAAAAGAGGGTACTAGACACAAATCACCAAAGTGAGAAGAAATAAAAGCACATTAATGATGAAGGGGCATTAACCAAGACCACACTATTCATTTGTAGTCTTTTTTTGGACTGTTATATATATAAGGGATCTAGGGACAAACACTCATAGATATACAACTAGCATTTATAATAATAAAATGGTCACCATACTTTCCCCATTGCTAGAAATAATAGATGCAATCTCTCATTCCTTAGATCTCCATTCCTTCATATGTTTCCTTTGTGTACTTCTTGTGTACTAACCTTGACATTTGAGGGCCCACATAATAGGAGATTTAAGAAAAGTGTATATTGCCTAAATTTCTTTACCTTGTGACTTTATGTTCTAGAACTTTCAAATCTTAGTTAGAGTCCCTTATATTTCTCTCTTTATATTATAAAACGTGCACAATACATGAATTGTTTTATCCATTTTTCTTTAATGTAACAAAACAATAAATATAAAATCCTCTTTATAGTGCCTTTCATAAAAAAAAAATCATATGCATTTACAACATAAAGAATCTTTTTAGTTTCTCCTTTATTCACATTTTATTTCCCTAAAATAAGACTTCTCTTTGAAATTCCTTCATCTCATAGCATTATTTTAAAATTTAAAACATATTGAATTCCATCACTTCTTTTAACTCCATAGAAAAATAATTGAATATGAACAGTCCTTATATCTCCCTTTTCTATGTAAAATTCAAATGATCTTATAAATTTATTATAGTCCCTTTGATTCGCATGGTTCTTTTCCCCATTTAAACATTTATATACAAGCAAAATATTTTAGTGCACATATGAAACTAGATCTACTCTATTTTTTTAGTTCCATGCAAGCTTTATGGGGCACACAAATTCCTCTTTCCTTTTAAATTTTTTCATGACAAATTCAAAGCATGGATACAAAATGTTTATTCACAAAATAAAGTATTTATGAAAGTATTGTATTTAGTGTAATGTGTATGACTATTTTTTCTTTCATAAACACAATTCTTAGCAAATTATATCTCAATGTTAATGTACTCAAACTTTATGTAATTTCATAAACACACTTGCTTATATATTATCTCATTATTGTGGAGCATGCTACATACTTAATTACCTATGAATATGTGAAGACTTGTAGAAGTAACATTTGGAACAATTTGAAAACAAAGTGATCACCTCTCCAAGAGGGAGAAATTTGAACACACCAATTGCTCTTCAAAGTTAAAATATAATTAGAATTTAAATATCTAATAAAACCTCAACACATAGGCTTTCAAAATTCTTAAATCCTCTTCTATTCCTTTGAGTTGTGATTTTGAGTCATCACAAAAAGTATAACAACACAATCTTGGATTTCTAATGAGTAGATTTGCTTCCTATTCAAAGAGGTTCACCTTGAAGTAAAAATAATCTCCAAGTTTTGAAATGAAAGTTGGGACCAATCCACCAATAAAGTCTTCACACACAAGTGTCACATAGAATATCAACACCATCAATAGTCCCTAACAACAATGCTATTTTGTTGGATTTTTTTCTTGCAATCACCAATTATAAGGGATGAAATACTATAGCTAGATCTACGGATCATTCCGATCCTAGAAATTAGATATACCTATGATTATTTATCGAGGACAAAAAACTACCAATTGACAATATTGGGATGACTCTTCTACACTTTGAGATTTTTCGAGCTCAAGAGGATGTTCTTAGATATCTTTTTAGGGAAAATGAAATTTGATTGATTAGATAGTTTATCTGAACCCTATGCACAAAGATGTTCCTAAGATAGGTTGTCACTCCATGTGTTTATAGTGGTTTATCATACTTGCAAACTATAAATCTCTTAATAAGGTAGATTTATGATAGGTGATGATGCAACAACAAATGAAAAAAATATAGTCCTATAGATGAGTCTACTCACAATCATTTACTTTATAAATATCTTTAATATGAACAACATGCACAATCCCCTAGATATGACTCACAAATTGCAGGTTCATAGAAGATGTGATAGAGATTTATAACACTTCATCTATGCACATTGGCATAACATAATTAATAAATAACTTCCCAAAAGTATGTGAATAATTTTCATTTGGTTTTAAAAAATTGGACTAATAACAACTAATCATGATCAATGTCTTATCCATTATAATAGAGTAAGAAAAATGACAACTCAAATAAAATCCTACATCACTTAAATTCTAAAAGGTTTGATACCACTTGACTTTATATTCCAAAACTCAAACCCTTAAATGAATTTCCAGTCATCAATGACAACTCTAATTTAGTAACCATTACCCACACCAATCATCTCATATAAGATTACATTACAAGCACAACAAATATGATCCGAAAGGATATTTCTAACTCCCTAAACGGTTCAATCAAAAATTACAGAAAATTTGGCTCTAGGAAAATTCATTGCTAGCAATTCACCGATGGAAAATTCACCGCCAACAATTCACCACCACAGAAAATTCACCGATGGAAAATTTATCACCAACAATTCACCCCCACGAAAAATTCACTGCCAAATATTTTTAAATTTTATTTGGCGATGAATTTTCCTTCGGTGAATTGCTAGCGGTGAATTTTCCATCGATGAATTGCTGACGATGAATTTGCCGTATGCTAGAAAATTCACATTAATAGATGAAAACTAATCTTATATTAATTTTCTAAGTACACTCAGTAATAAGTGCAAAGATAACAATCATAACAATATTCTATTAATGCTCTCTCAAAATTTCAAATAGACTTTACATCTAATTGAATTTCTAATTATAGAAGTGACTAAGATTGGCCTAGAGGCTCAAGGACATGTTTATGACACATAAGAGACCAACATCTAAAGCTAAAAGTATATAATATGTAGATAAATGAGGAACACCTAATCAAACCCTTGTAGACACCTGGCCACATTTTTCCCCTTGAATTGCAACTACATAATGAGCACACAAAATATGCTAATCTAATATTTGAGCTCCTCTCTTTGACCTCAAATACTCTACTTTAACAAAATGACTTGTAATTCTCAATTAAAACATTTACCAATAACAAGTAATAATTTTATCCCCCTTGAACATAAAATATACTAGATTATGAAGTGTAGTTATGACCTGGAGAATTTTTTAAACCCACACATAAAAAAAACCTTATCGTAAAAGAAATGTTCCTTTTTTTATAATGAATCAAACAAAAGAATAATTACAATAGAGAAGGCAACCAAACAACTGCCAATTAGAACTAGAAAAAATAACAATACAACAACCCATAATGTCTAAGAAAAGGACTGAAACAAGAACAACTCCAAAGGAGCATAACCCCACTATAAAAGAGGAGAATCAAACTCTTAAATTTGAACATTTTTTGTCGTTGTTTTGAACATAGAGTATCATTTTATGGAGTTGTAACAACTGAAATTTGATCCTATCTTGATGATTATTGATCTTCAAAAATTCTTTGGGAGTACCCCTTGTAGTTGTGAGTACAAAAAATAATTTGAAACATAATATCAGAGTAAAACCTTAGTATTTCTACTTCTTGATGAACATTATAGCTCAAACAAATAGCCAAGGATCTACTTTTCTATTTGTTAAGAACAATAATCCACCTCATAGAATCAACTCCAGTATTCTTCTCAAGGACTAAGCTCAAAAGTGTTTCTTTCCAACATAAAACATGATAAAAAATAGCAAGGAGATAATTAAAAAATAACATTCCACTTTTTTTTTCCTCACACAATCCAAAAAAATGTGTTTCAAAATTTCATTGTGTTGATAAAATGGCTATTTATTTAGCTAAACCATCATACATCTCAACCTATAACCCACAAGGAGCTTGAAATGTAAAACCTTCCAAGCTAGAATTTGAGCATTAACCTTAGCCTTAGACCGCAGAATTTGAGCACTCAACTTTTTTTTAGCCTTTTCTTGTAATTTGTATTTCAAATTTTGATTCAATCTAGGATTTAAAGGAAAATCGAGTAAGATACTCATATAAAGCTTTTTTAAAGGAAAGTAGCCAAACTGATTATTAGACAACCACCAGCAATCCTATTCCTTGGAGAAATTACATTGCAATGGAGTGAAAAGCTTCATAATAATGTCCATACAAACCAAATATTTCACAAAATGACAAATCCCTTAAACCCATTGTGTTAATCTAAAGTTGTTCTTAATATTTTGCAAGGAAGCCCACTCCAGTGTATTAAAATCCCACAAGTCCCCAAATTGTCACTCCTTTATTAAATAAATAGTAAGCATTTATTTGAAAAGAAACAATAAGAGGTCGACCTTGATATTGGATCAATTTGTTCCAACAAGTAGATGTTGACCCAAAATTGGACTCATGTTGTAGTGAATAATTTTTCCAATTCAAGAATTGACACACTTGTTGTAAAGCCTTCTATATAGACTATAAAGGAAATGAAGCTTTAATATGAAAGAAATGAGCCAAAAAAAGTTTATTTAGCCACTTGACATGTTCCCATTTCCTTTTTATTGTGGCTTGGATAATGCAATAATAAACCAAGTTTTTCCAAGGCTCTTTTCCATCAATAACTCTAACTATCCATTTCACTACCAAGAAAACCCCCTAAGTTTTGGGATCCAATAGGCCTAACCAACCTTTAGTTTTAGGTAAGATACAATGTAACCATGAAGTATACTTGAAACCAACATTACCAGTTTAGTTAGACCATAAAAAGTGGCACATAAATTTAATAAGGTCATCATAACCTCTCTTAAAAGACATCTAATAAGAGGAGTAATACACATGTGATGCTAAAAATATGCAATTCACAACTTGAATCTTTCCAATTAAAGATAATTTATTTTCCCAAGTGAAAAGTTTAATTTCCACTTTATTAAGAAACCACTTCTACATATCTAAAAGGGAAACACCCAACCCAAAGGGGATACCCAAGTAATGTGAAATCTGCCCATGTTTAATTTTTTTCCATTCTTTAGGAATCCAATGAGGAACTAAATCCAATTGTATCGTAAAAAATCCAATTTTTTGATGGGCTAACTTAGAACCAAAAACAAAACAATAAAGATTAAGGATATCCATATCATTAATAATCTCCTCTTCATAATTTTGAAGAAAAAAATGCTATCAACAACAAAATGAGAATTAATCACAACCACATTATTGGGGATGGAAATACCCTTGATCTCAAGTTCATTTAATTGCACTATTGTAGTAGGTAACCAAGTGCATCAACAACGAGAACATAAAGAAAATGAGACAAATGACAACCTTGCTTGATTGAATTTTGTAAAGGGAATGCGTATGACATCTCTTTATTATCAATTGAGCATTGACATGTTTAAACAACATTTGAACATGTTCACATAACTTGAGATCAAAACTCAATCATTACAACATCTTGAGAATAAAGCTTCATCATATTCTATCACAAGCTTATTGAAATCCAACTTGACAAGAAGAACAATTTGAAGCCAATATTTTACGCAATGCAATCTTTCATATGATTTTTTTTTCTACTTCGTAATTTACTTCTATCCTTCACTTGTAATCTACTTAATTTCAATACTTAAAAAATAAAATATCCTTATTCACCAAATACCTCCAGCCATAACATTTACTTTATTTGGGTCTAAATATTGCATCTCAAAGTGGGTGCTACTTCAACTCAATGGGAAAACACTTAACTAAAGTCTTAGACTCCATTTAATAAAAGCTCTTCACATGATACCTAAGGCCTTATTCTCAGCTCACTCTAGTAACGTGCACTTATAAAATTTGGATAAGATATAAAAATGGCATTTCATCATGATAAACCATGTTGGCATTAGTATGAGTGATTTTTTTTCCTTGTATAAGTATGTGCCTAAGTTGTATGAGTCAATTGGTCCCACCTTATGCTCACAATGATGTTTGAGCTACTCAAATATACTTGCATGCATCTGGGCCCCACACCACATGCAAATGTATCTAACCTCCTATGTGATGAATTACTTATGTGGACCCCACCACCTATTCAATGACCCATTGCAACTATGCTATTCCTACACGCAAGTTCCTAATCATCTACTATTTTTTATGCCCTGAACAACTTTCCAATTGCCTACCATGTCCCTTAGGATTTCAAGAACTAGGTAACTAAATGCTTTCCTACCTTTTTTAAGAGTATGAAGAATAATCCATATAGCTTTGCTAAAGACTATTGATTAATTTTATTGGTTATTCTTTGTAAAGTTCTTTAATATACATTAGATATTTTGTGACGGATAAGATCATTGTTTGGGGAATAAGACTAATCATTTTTTATTAATAGCATGATGACAAGCAATAAATTAACATGAATAAGATTGAGAGAACAAATAATTCTGACTTTGGAATGGATAAGGACTGGGAGAAGTAGGTCAAAAGTTCAACAATAATTTTTTAGTGCATTTTGATTGTTTTAATTTTTGTCCATCAAAGAAGATATAGTCTTGGGTAATGAGTTCTATTGTTAGTAGCATGATGACAAGCAATAAATTAACATGAATAAGATTGAGAGAACAAATAATACTGTCTTTGGAATGGATAAGGACTGGGAGAAGTAGGTCAAAAAGTTCAACAACAATTTTTTAGTGTATTTTGATTGTTTTAATTTTTGTCCATCAGAAGAAGATATAGTCTTGGGTAATGAGCTCTATTATTTCCATTTTGTGTTTAGTATGATGTTGATCACTAGATGTCTAATTTAGATACAAAAGGATAAGAACAAATATGACAACACTTATTAGTATAGTGGTAGTCTAGGGGAAATAGCATATGAGAAATGTAGCATTCTTTAAGTTGGTAAAGGAAGGCATTTAAAGGGGTAACATTTGAGAGGTGTTTTGTAATTGAGAGGTTGACAAATAAAGTTTTGTAATTGAATGATAGGATAACATCTGTCGAATTTCAAAGCTATCATATGAGATCAATACTATATAATCTATTTATGGTGACATTCAAGGGCATGCATTGGGCTATATAAAGAAGTAGTGAATTAGTTCATTTCTCACAACATAGGATGTCAAATTTTTATGGAAGTATCTATTCCACTTTAGTAAAGAGGATTAAATATGGATCAAAGATGATGTTAATTTTGTAATCATCAAATTACAAATCTTAATTCAAGAAAGGATTATGGATTTTTTTAAAGTAATATTACAATTTTTCTTAGCGATTCAATAGAAAACTCTTTTAGAATAATCAATGTAAAGGATTTGGAGGATACATAGGTCTAGCCTTACTTCAAGACTAAACTAGTCAAGGATGATGTTTTGCAATTGTTGGTGTCTCTATAGAGGAAACATGAGTGTAGTTAGAAGATTTTTTTATCTCCTTGTAAAGTAATCAATCTCATCATAGAAGGAGATTCCTCAAACCACAAGAACATATTTCTCCTTCTAAAAGAAAGTGATGGCAATTTCCTTCCTTAATAAGAAAAATTGTCTCCATATCCCTACCTATTTCTTTCCACAACACTCTTTCTTTTCTAGAGTTTGTGCAACACAAGTGCTCTCAACCTTTTTAATATTTCAAAAGTAGGAAGTGTTTGTAAATGTAACTATATTTTCTAAATGTAGCAAATAAATTTTAACGGAATAGTAGAAGCTGATCTCACTATAGGGTGTTTCACTTTTTGGTCAAAATAGAACATTGAAGTCAACATTTGTCATCAAATTTTCACTTTTTGACACCTATAACAACTAAACCATTAAGAATTTGAAAATGACATGAACTAGTGATTTTTGAGATATTTTCTATAGATTATAAATATATTTAAAAAAATAAAGAAATAATTGGTGAATTTTTTTACGTAACTTTTAATTATTTATTTTTTATAGTAACAATATTTTTTAAAAGTGACATTGTTCAGTATAACATAACTTTATTTGTAGGAAGGATAAATTATAAAATTTAAAACATAGATTTGTAATAACGTAACTTTATGGAACACATATTTTTCCATAATTTAATTTGTATAACTTTTTGAAGTGAGATCAACTATAATTTGGATATATGTTCATTCAATATCACAATTTTTTTGTATTTATTTGAATTGACTCTTTTTTTGTTGAAATACGAACATCAATACCTATAGGATAATTATTTTTTTATTTTTTAATCTATTTTACTATTTTTCCATGTGTGTGGAACATATACCTTCACAATTGCTAAAAATCCCATCTTCACTAGAAAATATAATAGCCAAATTAAATATATTCAATATTATTCTTGTTGGAAAGTTTAGATTGAATGCTACAAACTTGCAAAATATATTGTTTGGTTGATTCCATTTGAATGCTCAACCCGAGGTTTGAAGGTGAAAATTCTAGGTAAAATCTTAGACATGAAAAGAAAGAGGTCATTCAAGAACATTTGTTTGAAGGTATGAATTATTTTTTTAGTGATGACAAGGCACCTTCGAACGAATGCAACTTTTGCAACCAACTGTGCTTTGTACTTTTCAATGCCTCCATCTAGACCAATATTTTTATTAAACATCGATTTTCAACTAACATGTTTTCATCCTTTACGTAATGGTACTAGATCCCATGTATCATTATTTTTCAAATTTGTCATTTCTTCATCTATAGTAATCTTCCAAGATTTTACATATTTTATACCTAATGTCTCTTCTATAGATTTGGGTTCATCCACGTTATTATTCAAAGGAAAAATGCATCTCCAATCATCATATGAATCCATTTCAAGTGGTTATCTATGCCTTGTAGATATTCAAACAAGTTGAGTTGGAGGTTTGTCCCCCTCTTCTAAAAATTAAAAGCTAGACAAGCTCTCCTCAGCTTCTTGTCTATGCAAGGGTCTCGATTCAACTTTCTCAAGTGTAGAAGGAAGTTGAATCACATATTTTTGTTCAATTTGTTTTAGTTATAATGTAACAAAAGAAGGCTTAGTTTCTCTAAAAATAACACCTCTAATATATATTACCTTTTGTGCAACAAGATACCAAAGATCGTATCATTTCACACTATAACCATATTTGATGAAGATACATTTCACAACCTTGGTCTCCAACTTTTTTCACTTCTCGTTTGGCACATGTGTATATGATATGTCTTAGTGAAGGCTTGTGACTTGATCATACCTTCATAAGAATTTTATCAACAAGAGTTGATGTAGGAGACCTATTAATTAGGTAGCAAGTAGTGACTACAACTTAAACCCAAAACCTTTGTTTTAACCAACACAACTAATAATACTCCTAGGCTTCTCCATAATTTCTTATTTATGATTTCTACAACTCCATTTTGTTGTGGAGAATATAGAGTTGTATTTTATCTATAAATTATACCACACTATATTTACATAATCTATCAAAATATATAGAGAAAAACTCATTGCAATTGTCAATCCTCAAATAATTTTTTTTCTTTCCAATATACAACTCAACCATTACTTTAAATTCTTTAAATTGAATGAAAACTTCATATTTACTCTTTTAAAAAGGTCCTACTATTATCGTCAATAAATGAAGTTCATAATATGTGGATTTTCTAATAGAAGGAACATCTACAAATCCAAACACATCATAATGAATAAGATCCAACAAAACACAAGATTTATGGGAACTCAAGTAAAACTAAACACAATTTTGGTTACCATAAATTCAATGCTCACATAAATAAAAATCAAGATTAAAATTAGTAAACCCCTCAACAAGGTTTTTATTTTTCAAGATCCTTACACCATTTTCTCTAACACGACTTGTATCTAGTGTCACATTATAGTCTTCTTTGTAGGTAATTTTGATATAGAAGAAATGAAACCCTTGGGTACCTAGAAGCCATGGTCATCCATTGAAAATGAAGCTCCCACCGTTTCCATTGAAGTAGCCATAGAATCACTTTCATTAGAAGTACTATTGCATTCAAAAGTGCATTTATCAAGCTTATACAATGTGCCAAATTTTACACCCAAGGGGAGATCTAGATCTCCTAGAAAATCTAAATCTATTTGATAGAACTATGGTAAGTCTAAACACTTATGTATGGGGTGCAAAGAAGAAAAAAAAGAATAAAAAGAAGAAATTCGACCATGATTCTGAGTCTAAGAAGGAAGATGGTAATTTTTTCATTGTAACTTTGGCCACTCAGGCAAGTAATGATGCATGGTTAATTGAATGATGTGTATCTTTCCATTTACCATTAATAGAGAATGGTTTTCTAAATATACATAATTTAATGGAGGTAAGGTGTACTTGGGTGAAGATTCCTATTAAAATATTATTGGTCATAGTAAATTTAGAATCAAGTTTCGTGTGGTAGAATAAAAATGATTAATGGTGTGTTGCATATCTATAAATTAGCAGAAAAATTATTATATGTGAGAAAACTAATAGACGTGGGTGTGAAAGTAGTATATTTTATACAAGATACCTTTCACACCCACATCTATTAGTTTTCTCACATATAGTAAGTTTTGTTCTAATCTATAGATATGCAACGCATCATTAATCATTTTTATTCTACCATTAGAAAACTTGATTCTAACTTTACTATGACCAATAATATTTTAATAAGAATCATCACCCAAGTACACCTTACCTCCATTAAATAATTTATATTTAGAAAACCATTCTCTATTAGTAGTAATATGGAAAGATACACGAGTCAATTAACCATGCATCATTACTTGCATGAGTGGTCGAAGTTACAATGAAAACATCACCGTCTTCCTTCTTAGCCTTAGAATCATGGTCAAATTTCTTCTTTTTCTTCTTTTTTCTTTTCACTCCTTACATAAGTGTCTAGACTTAGCGCAGTTCTATCAAATAGATTTGGATTTTCTGAGAGATCTAGATCTCCCCTTGGGTTTGAATTTATCATGTTTCTTGTTCTTCTTTTTTGTTTCTTTAGTTTTTCAATGAATACTTAGGGCCTCCTTGAAATTGATGGATACTGTCCTCCTCATCACTTAAAAAATAAAAGAACCCTCAACATATTCAACTTTCAAGACAAAAAAAGTACTTCCTATAGTTAAAAAGAGAAAATCCCATGAATTAGATAAAGAACAAAGAAAGATATTTCATTTCTCCTCCTCATCCATTATTACACCAATTGATCCCAATTGATCCATCAACATATTGCATGCTTCTAGGTGGTCTACAATTCATCCACCCTCTTTCATTCTCAAGGAATTCAATTTATTCGTCAATAAAATCTTGTTCACTAAATATTTGGCTTGATATACATCACCAAGGTTATTCCATAGTTTCTTTGTAGAGGGCTCTTCATGGAAATTGATTAAAATAGATTATTTTAAGAAAAATCAGATTAGACCCTTGGATTTATGGTCCATAACATCATATTGAGTAGCCAAAGAAGGATCTATAGGTCTCAAAAACTTCTCATCAACAATGTCCTATAATTCTTGATCAATATGTAACACCCCCACCACGAAACCCTAGAGGACAACACACTAATACCTAAAATGGATTTTTTTTAAAAAAGTGAAATATTCACACAATTATAGATGAAACATCAACTCAAATTCCAACCGAAGTCCTCCAAGGTTCGCGACTACGCTACTTGGTTCCCATTAACTAAATTAACAAGAAACTATAAATCAATACATTTAATTAAACTCCATCTACAATATGAAATTACATTTAACCATCTCATTTAATTGAACAATCAATATGATACAACCATAACATGTATTCCATAGAGATCACTAGAATCAATCCATTTAATTACATATACAATAACATAGTTTACAAAATCTATTACATAAGAGAGTTCAACATCAATTTACATCTAAAAAATAATGTCTCCTCGTATACATGCGAGGAGAGTACACCAAAGTAAGATACATGATACATTAGATTATGGTACAATACATGGAAGATAATACACGTGAACTGGTACAAATGCAAAAGTCTTCAATCTAGGAGAAGTCACCACAATCACAAACAAGGAGAGGGAATCCAATGGAGTTCAATGCACATTCCTCCTAACCATGTGGTACCCTAAGGTCCACCCCCTGTGCTAGGAGATAGTGAAAGGATCCCACCACCACAATCAGTTAAGAGACAAGAGATAATACAAAGGATAACATGACATCAATGGAAAAGTACAGTACAACAACATATGACAGTAACATCACTTCTAGAGGCACACAACATCAAGGGAAACAAGATTCAAGGGAATACTAGGTTGCCGTAGGAGGAGTGTCATCACATAGTTTGTCATGGGTTACCTAGGAAGATCTTCCTAGGCCTTGACCACCATCCTGGGTTACAATGGTAGCCTCTACCGATCTTCGGCCCCTCATGCAAACTTACGTGGAATCAACATACCTCTCATGAGGACAAGGCAGTTGATCTTACCATTCCTGGCCTTCTTGACTCATATCAAGCCTATACGAGCACTTGAGCCATGAGCAAAGCATTCACTTACATTGATTAGTGTGATTACTACCCAACCCCCTAAGTTCATTTTAGGTTATCACTTGATTATGAAACTCCCACATGGGTTACCCAAGCCCCAACCCCCATTGAGAGTCACTCCCCTACTAGCAACTAGGAGACCCAATAAAATCAAAGATCAAGGCCAACTTGCACAATCACAAAAAAATATTAACATATACAACAAGGCAAGGCGTAACCCTTCTCGTTCACAAGTTTCCAAAAGTTCCAACCACATAGGTAAACATATTATGCAAGGCTAATAACCATCATAAATACAGTCAATATAAAACTAGCCAACACCAAAGTTTATCAAAACTTCCATTAAGAAGACAATCCTCCCTAGCCTCTGGAAGACTCCTAAGATTCATTTCACAAGATTTAACATAACATCAAGAACAAAACCCACAATTCATTTCCAAACAACATCCATTTAGTTGCTTCACATTAACAATTCAAAACAATAATGGAAAAGTAGATTCTAGAGTGGGTTTATGAGATACTAATTTTATGTTATCTAATTAATCATCTAAATCAAGGTGCTCTCTTTCAAAATACACTAATTTTCGTTTATCTAATTATAATTATATCAATCTTTTCCACAATGAAATATTTTATGTTTCATATATTTTCCAGCCATAATTACATAGTAATAGGGACAACATTATTTTCATTGATGTGTTCAAAATACACATACATATATGTACTCTATACATACATACATACATACATACATACATACATACATACATACATACATACATACACACACACGCACACACACACACACATATATCTATGTGTGTGTGTGTATGTATGTATGTGTATATATATATATGTATGTATATACATACATACATATATATATATATATATATATATGTATATACATATATATATATATATATACATATATATATATATACATATATATATATATATATATATATATATATGTATGTATGTGTATATATATATGTATGTATATACATATATATATATATACATTTTTTGGTATTTCATTAAATAAAACTTTTTTTTAAAAAGACAAAATACTAAAACTAACATATACAGAAATAAATATACTTATATATATATTTAAGTATATTCAAACCTATCTATTTACCCACATTCAGATTTTATGAGTTTGTTGGATGCAAATATGTCAATCCCAGAATAAGGCAACAACCTCCCCAACTGAACATAGAGACCATTTATTTATATATATAAATTCAAATCAATACTCATATAAGCATATGGCATTGAGAATTAATTGAATTTCATTTTGCATAGGAGCTAGAATTGATGTTATTCAACTACAACTCACACTGAATTTAACTACCAGTTACAAGGAATGCTAACAGAGAGATAAGTTCTCATGATTGTACATATAGGGGTGGCTTTAATTCCCAAACCCAATTAACATACGAGAGTTTTCTTCATTGAAACAAAATATAGTAATCCACACAAAATTTCTTGAGGTGCCATTCAAGCACTTAATACATTAAAGAAAGGATTCATATGGTAGGATTGGGTCGACACCTAGAAATAGAGATGCAGGGGTGGATTCTATACATGAATGTTTAGCCTGAGAAGTTTATGCCCAAAATTTAGCAGAGTAAAGAAATATTGGTTGAAAATCAACTTGTAAAGTTAAAAAAAGAGGGCGCCGTGACATAGAGGGAGATTTTGACCAAGATTCTATTTGAATGCAATGCCTAAAGATAGGAGAGGGCGCTAGGAGAACTTGCACAAAATTTTAACTGAATATGGAATATTGCTCGAGAACCAACTTGAATAGGCACTAAGAAAAGACGCCTTGGAAGAGAATGGTTCGATGCACAGATTTAATTAAAACTGATTGAATTAATACACCAATAAACAAATCAAGAAAGATAAGTGACTAACGAATGAAGGCAACATGGTATTTCCAGCTTCGTGACTTTTCCCAAAACTACGAAGTAAGAGAATAGGAACATTTATCTGTTATCATAGGGAAGAATATACAAAACATAGACCCAATAGGATAATAAGTGGAATACAACATTATAGGTTAAACATGAAGCTATTATTGGGGAAGTTGAGTTGGTTCCAGATAGTACAAATATTCATTATTTCCATTCAAACTCAATAATTGTAGACATGTTTTTTTTCAAGCAACATTCAAGATCAATCATTTATTCTAAAATAGAGAATAATATTTCTCAAGAAAAGAACCTAAAATAATCAAATAGCTAAGTTGAAAATGTTGTCAGGTTTGAATTCTAGTTGCAACTCAAATTTCCCCAAATCTTCAATTACCACTTCAAGCTCTTCTGAATCCAACACCTTTGTAAAAACCCCAAAGCCTCCAAGAACAAAATTTTAGAGCTTCCCAACTTCCAAGAAAAGTTTCAAGAACAAAGAAAATTCACCGTTGAGAAAAGTAAGATTCGTTTCTTGAAAAATAACCCAAAATCCCCCTCTCTTAGTTAACTCCAACTAATTTATTTATTATTCTCCACCACCCATAACTGCATCCCTTTGTTTAATTTTAATTAATTAATTTTCTTTTTATTTTTCCCACTATTCACAACTCCCACTAAAACTCATTATCTTTTATAATTTTAACCATATCTTATGATTTACACACAATAATCAAACAATTAAAATATTAATTTAATTCTTCATTTCCAACTTGTTTGCATAATGTCATATAATTTAATATATTTATTCTTTGAATTCGCTTATTAAACCATAATTTTAAATTTATTTAAAACAAATAAGGACATTATTATTATTTATTTAATCAACACTTGAATCTTATAAAACTTTATTTTAAGTATTCCAAAGCCTTATTAATTTAAATAATATTTATTTTAACGAAATAATCAAACAAAGGAACAATCATTACATTACTCAAATGAACATACAGTCACACCATACCTGACCGCAAAGTGAAACAAAAAGTATAATGACATTGACATCGACAAGATGACTCAGACTGACCACACAATAGGGAATGGTAAACATACACTCATCCTCATCAAGGATGATGGTTGAATGTGGGGGACACGATTCTATCTCCAAGTCAACTATCTCCATTAGGCATAAGGCACACTAAAACCTGACAATTCAGGTGGAGTTGATGCCTGGTACCTGCAATTTGTAGTAAACCACATGCTCAAACACATACATAGGCAACCAGTCAATCACACCATGAAGGAAAAATT
>VDFB02342256.1:35781-83525 GCA_007258455.2 Sequoia sempervirens
TGTAGTAAACCACATGGTCGAACACATACATAGGCAACCAGTCAATCACACCATGAAGGAAAAATTGCAGTATCATAGGGCACTCACAAGCAAGTGATGCGGCCATGTTCTCGTTCACCAATACATTGGCACACAATAAACTGATATCAAATCATGATAAAACATACATCCAATAAAAACATATTAATCATATGAATGATAACTCACATAAAAAAATAAACTAATCTACTAAGAATGGGGGAAGCATAAAACATCAGATATAACAGTGTCAACAAGTATCATCATAACTAAGCATCAAAGTATCACAGTATCCAAGTGTCATCAAATTGTATCATAAAGTCCAAATACAATCCAAGTAATTGTCCAAAACCAAAGAAATCTGAGGGGCACTACATCCTCCCCTAGGACCAGGGTTACTCTTGGAAGCTTGCAAATAGATATGGGTATAACTCTCTCATCCTGGAAGCATCCTCCCAGGTAGCAGAAGACTCGTCATTTCGATCCCACTAGACCCTAACCTGCTCAATGTCTCTTTCCTTGAGTGTGAGTCTCCTATGCTGAATGACATCCACAGGCTCCAAAGCTAGCTGCTCGTCCTCTACCTGTAATGCATTCCAATCAAGTAAATGAGATATGTGTGGATAATAGGGCCTAAGAACTAAAACATGAAACACATCATGAATGTGCGAGAGACTGGGTGACAAATCAAGACAGTATGCTATAGGAAAAATCCTCTTCAAGATATCAAAAGGCCCAACAAAGTGTGGTGTGAGCTTAGAGCCTGTTCCATAACAGTTCAAACTCTTTCATGGATGCACCTACAGGAATACCTGGTTTCCAATTGAGAACTAACGGTCCACCCTGTGAGCATTGACATATTTCTTTTATCTGTCCTGGGCTACCACCAAATGCTCCCTAATGCGAAATACCTACTACTCCATATCCTGAAGCATCTCTGGACCAAGAAGAACCCTGTCCTCCAAACGATCCAAACTTAATAGGGTTCAACACAGATGACCATATAATGCTTAGAAAGGAGGCATGCCGATAGAGCTATGATAACTATTATTGTATGTGAAATCCACTAAATATAGGTAGTCCTCCCATTGTGACTACTAATCCATGACGTACATCCAAAGCATATCCTCAAGGATCTTATTGAACCTCTCGGTCTTCCCATCAATCTCTATATGATAAGCTGAACTAAAGTTCAATTGAGTCCCCAATGCATGTTGTAGGGACGTCCAAAGAGCTGAAGTAAACACTGGATCCCTATTTGAAATAATTCAGTGAGGAATACCATGTAACTTGATAATTTACTCCATGAAAACTTTGGCCACTGTTGAAGCATTGTACGAGGATTAAATAGGAGAGAAGTGTGCTACCTTCGTCAACCTGTCCATAGTGACCATAATGGCATCATGCCGACGGGAAGAAATGGGAAAACCAACAATAAAATCCAATGAGATAACATCCCATTTCCACTCTAGGAGTAGATGAGGCTGTAAAAGTCCTGCAGGATGTTGGTGTTCTGCCTTCACTCTTTGACACTCTAGACATCTCGACACAAAATCAACAATATATCTCCTCATTCCGACCCAAAAGTATAGTTGTCTAAGATCTGCGTGCATCTTTTTAACACTTGGATGAGTTGAATAGGGTGCTTGATGTGCCTCTGACATGATCAAAGTGTGAAGATATCCTAAGGAAGGAACATAAATATGACCCAAATGCTGTAACAAACCATCTGACTCAAGGGAGTATCCTGCAAATATGCCCTCTAAAGCTTTGCTTGACTCCACCTCAGACCTCACCTCCTGATACCAACTATCTGAAGGATGTGCTGAAAGGATTTGGATACTTAAATCCACACCAAGAGTCACTACCGATAGCTCGTTTCTCTGATGACTAAGTGCATCCACAACCACATTCTCCTTTCCCTAAATGAATTTCACCTCGAAATCATACACACATAGAAACTCCATCCATCGTCTCTGTCTCACATTCATATTAGGCTGCATGAAGATATACTAAAAACTATGGTGATCAATGTGTAGGTCAAATTGATGCCCCAAAAGAAAATTCCTCCATCTCATCAAAGCATGAACCACTGCAACTAACTCTAGATCATGTGTAGGACAGTTGAGCTCATTATCCTTGAGTTTGCGAGACTCATAGGAAATCACACGACTGTCCTGCATCAACACAACTCCTAAACCCTCCAAAGAAGCATCTATACAAACCACAAAATCCCCAGTAGGATCAAAAACAACCAAGATAGGTGCACTGGTTAATCTCTCCTTAAGAGTTTGAAAAGTTTCCTCGCACTACTCTAACCAAATAAATTTCTTCCCTTTCCTCTGAAAATAAGTGATGGGGTGGGATATCCTCAAAAACCCTTGTACAAACCATCAGTAGTAACCTTCTAACCCCACGAAACTACGAACCTCAACAACATTAGTGGGTGTAGGCCAATCAATGATGGATTGGATCTTTGAAGGATCCACGACAATTCCCTCAATAGAGATAACATGACCCAGATATTTCACCTCCATTGGAAGAACTCACACTTCAAAAAATTAGCATGTAACTGGTTCTCCCTCAAACACTGTAGCACCTACCTCAAGTGCTCCTCCATGGTCCTCAAGTAGATCAAAATATCGTCTAAAAATACTAGGAAAAACCAGTCAAGGTAGGTGTAGAGCACACCATTCATCAAACTCATGAACATAGACAGTGCATTTGTTAACCCGAATGGGACAACTGTGAACTCGTAGTGTCCATAACGAGTAAAAAATGTGGTCTTATGGATATCTGCCTCGAAGATGTACAACTAATGATATCCTGACTTAAGATCAATCTTCAAAAAATACCTTAGCACCCTTGATCTAATCAAATAGATCATCGATCCTCGACAATGGATACCTGTTTCTCACCATCACCTTGTTCAACTGCCAGTAATCAATGCAAAATCGAAGGGACCCATCCTTCTTCTTCACAAAAATCACTAGTGCTCCTCAAGGAGAGACACTAGGATGAATAAACCCCTTTGCCAACAACTCCTCAAGCTACAATAAGAGCTCCTTAAGTTCCTAAGTGGTCATCTGGTATGGAGCTTCTTAAATGGGCTTAGATCTAGGTACAAATCTATCTTAAAGTCAATGTTATGCTTAGGTGGCATCCCTGGAATCTCACTAGGAAAGACATTAGCATACTATTTAAGAATGGGATGACTATCAAGAGACACCTCCTCCTAGCTTTCTCCTAACTCAAAATCATTAACTGTCACCACAAACAACTAACAACCCTGACACATACACCTCCTCAACTACATAGCTGAGATCATCCTCAAGGAAATAGGCCTATGAACTCTGACTACCTCAACCTCACTGCCAGAATCATCTACACACTACACCAAGTCACGTCAACAATCTATGATTGCTCTATGAGCCTCTAACCAATCCATGCCCAAAAAAATGTTATAGGACCCAAGGGGAATGATACACAAGTCAACTGTGGTGTCAAGAGACCCAATCCTCAAACTACAACCATGAAAAAAAGATTGAACTGTGACCTAAGCACTGGAGGCCAACTCAACCTACCACCTAGCGTCCTACTTCCCACCAGTCCACATCATACTACTATGGAAGGAGAAATAAAGGGATTTGAAGCACCTGAATCAAAGAGAATAGAGACTCTACTACCCTATAACACACTTGATGTCTCAAGCACTATACCCTGGTGCTTGGCACAATGGTTATCAACCGCAACAAAAACTCTATGTGATCTGCTTGCATCCCCTATTGTCGACTCTAAAGCCGCTAGTCTCTGACTAAGTGCAAATGTGCCCTTCTGAGGACACTGTCTTGCAATGTGACCCTACTGACCACAAGAGAAGCACCTTGTACCTCTACCAAAACCTCTACCACCTAGTGGTGCACTAGACTGCTAAACACTACCCCTGTTAATTGTAGTCTACGAACTCTAGGCTGGTTGATCAGAGTGATAACGCTTGTTTTGCCTCCAATTCCTATCTCTCCCAGACTGAAACCTATCACCCTAATGAGACCGAGAGTTCTTATGTTTTTACTAAGAGTGTTGTTGTTGCTGTTGACCACCCTTAGTGGGTGCATGGTGACTCCTAGATGGACCTGCTAACTGAGTCAAACCACCTCAAGAACTAAAACCTGTCAGAGGTGCACTGCCAATCTAAACCCCCCTCTGGCCACCTAAAGCCATAGCCAAATTCTCCTCAACTATATGAGCTTTCTCCATAGCTACCTCCATGGTTTTTGACTTAAACACCTAAACAACACTGCTAATATGGGCATTCAAGCCCCTGATAAAGTGTTGTACTAACATACCCTCATCATCACCTATGCCAGTATACTGCTTGAGCTCATAAAATCTCCACTCATATTGCTCAACTGACATCACCATCTATCTCAGCTCATGGAACTCATCCACATGACGTTGTCACCAATGATCAGACAAGAACCAAGCTTTGAATCTCTCTAAGAACATCTCCCATGATACTGAATCTACATCCAAATGGAGCTTCTACTCCTGCAAATGCCACCACGTGGAAGAAAAACCTCAGAGATGCATAATAGTGCACCTAGCCTTGGTATTGCTACCATATGGGTGCATAGAAAAACACCTATTTAGATCAATTAACCAAGTCTCTGCCTCCAAACCATTGCTAGTCCTATCAAACATTGGTGGATGTGCTCATAAAAAGGTCCCTCATATGTCCAGCTAATATGGCATCCTGCTCAACTACAATCTCTCTCCTCCTGGGAGACCTCTCCCTCTCTCTAATCACCAACTACTCACCCTCCTATCTCAGACAAAGATAGGCAAGAACCTCCTCAAGTAAGTGATGCAACTGTGCGCCCTCCATCTCTGGTTGATCTGGATTTTTTCCTCCACCTCCCTGATTGTTTTGGGAACCCTGTTGTTCCTCACGATTAGACTCATGGGAACTCTGGGGAGGGGAGTCTTGGTGATTGGCCCCATGGCCACCACCACAACCTCTACCATGCCCATTCCCTTGACCCTAACCTCTAGGAATTATCCTACACAAACAACACCAAGGATAAGTTCAGGGTGTTAGATGAGGTCAACAAGGGAAAACGTAAACTTCAAAATCTATACAACTAATACAACTTAATGGGATCTTGTATATACCTAGAGCACCCATTGTCTGAACCTGGCTCTGGTACCATGTGCAATGCCCCTGCCATGAAACCCTAGAGGACAACACACTAACACCTAAAACGAAACAATTTTTTTTTAAAGTGCAATATTCACACAATTATAAATGAAACTGTTACCTATTTTTAGCTACAACTCAAAACAGGTAGAGTTGGATTGCATTTTTTATTGAAAGGTACAAAATTTCTGCTAAAGTATTCATTCTATTCTAGAATTTGATTACTTGTGAATTTCCAGTGTGATTATACAATTTTTTGTAATAGAAGAAATCATTAAATTGCATAGTAATGCTACTTTATTCATATTGTAAAAACCAAAGTCCCACACAAGCCGTGGGAGTAACTTAATTTGATTTTTTAATCAAATAATGAATACAAAAAGAGAGTTGTAAACTACACAACTAAAGATAATGTAAACATGAAGGAGGGGAATGATGAATCATTTTTACTCAAAGTCTTCGAGTTCTTGTGTCTCCAGGTGCCTCCAGGTTGTTTCAACTCCAAGCTCCATGATTTCCTGCAAGATTGTTAAAAGATGGTGTTAGAGAAATGATAAATCACATCCTACTTCATGCCTACATTGCCAACAAAAATGTAATACACATCCTATTAGGCATTCACTAGATGATTAAATCATAAAAGAAAAGGCAGATGTTCAGGGAGCATGAAGTTCAATGGAAGCTTTCAAATTCAATTATTTTGCTAATTTGTTTCTTTAGTGTGCAAGAACAAGTATAATCAGATCATTTCAATCAACATATATTGTTGTGAGTGGTGAGAAATCTGGCTCCCACAAGGGTTGAGCCTAGATCATAACAATAATATAAGCAACATTTCAATGTACCATCAATACATAAGAGTCATCAAGAAAAGGACTACTATAATAAGAGAAATCCATTAAAACAACCTTTAATTCATTGTGATGAAAACAAATTGAGCAAAAATCCTCTTGCTCATCATTCAGAGGAACAATATAAAAATAAACATGTTGAAGGATCATCAACATCATTGTTATCTTGTTTTAGCTCTACCTTGCATTCACTATTGCACTTCAATGGGGTATTGAGCCCCTTTATATTGAAGGGAAAACAAGGCATCAATTCATTTAAACCGTTTCTAACAAATTTTGAAGTACATTCATAGTCTATAAGGGACTTAGAGAAATAGGTCTATTTTCAACAGAAAAGGAGAATCATATCAAGAACAATCATGAAATGGGGTAGTGCATTTAGTACTTTAAGCACAATCGCCTTTCATGGCATAATTAAGGCACAAGAGCACAAGGACTGTAATGGAGTCTAAGTGCAACAATAACTCTTAGCATAAGTAATACCATGAAAAGGGAAGCAACAATATTGCCATAACATGCTACAGTTTGGTGATTTTAGTTTCAAGCATTTTAAAGTTTCATCATTTCTCATGGCTTCAAATTTCAAGGAATACACATCAACAATGGAAAATATAATATTTTTAAAGAAAACCCAAATTGAACATGCAAGGCCTGTGACCTAGAGGGAGTATTTTACAATACCAAAATGGGGTTTTAGTGAGAAAAATATAGATTCCTCATTATTAAAATTTACCCACATGAGGATTTGTTTTAGAAATGCAAAAATGTTGTAAGATACTACCATGGGTCGAGCCCAAGAAATGGAGAAATACAATGCTTTTGTAGTTTCAATTTTTGAGTTTAAACACAAAAAGATTGACAAAAAAATACACTGTTTTTAATGCTCAAATCAAGCATAGAAAGCTGTGGCCCGAGGAGAGTTTTGTTCAGAGTTATTCACCAAAGGGTAAAGTACATTTAAGTTTCTATCAAGTCATAAATCTGAAGCAAGGAGGTTTTTTTTTAAACGTAGGAATTTGTTGAAAAATCTCAAGGAAGCATGAATAGGAGGTTGTATTGGAAGTCCCTTATTTGGTGAGCCCAATGGAAAAATAATAGATTTCAATAGGTTTGTGAAATACAATGAAAGAAGGTTTCTTGAGCTGATTTGTAAGATGGCACGATTATTATCTAGGGCTTTGATTTTTTCTACACAGAAATCATATGGAGGCCGCGGTTGAATTACCATTCTCCATCATTTTACATAGAGACAAAAAATATAGAAGCAATGGAGAGAAACCGATAAGGTCATTCCATAGAGAGGAGATTAAGGGAAACATGAAGGTTGAAATAGAAAAAAATAGAATCATATCTCCTCTATTTTCCTTTAGACTGTGGAAAAATCAACAAAAATAGAGAAAAATATGCATTCCAAGCTTCAAGTCCATGGTGGCCAGAGGCAGTGAAGAAGTACCCACAAAGAAAATACAATAGGAAATGCATCAGGAAATGGTGAAATCCACAGCCAAAAAAGACTAAAATACACTCAGAATGAAGCTCGATTCTCAATATTGCCATGAAGTAAACTCACCTCTACTTTTTTCTCCTTCAAAATCTCATAAAAGAATCATCAAATACAAAAAATGTGAGGTTCTAGCATGAAACCCTTGCTCTCACCACGACGGTGCAACAAACTTCCCCACCAAAGGTCAATGCAAATGATCATGAATGTTTAGGGTTCAACTACCTTTGTCTGCCCTAATTTGACATAGGGTGATTTTTGCCAATGATTTTAAATAATCATTCTGTTTTATTTGTTCCCCATGGTCTATAATCTCCTAAGTCAATGCCCTAATATAAAGGGGCCCGTGAGCTAAACAAAGCTATGAAATCACTAGGGCATATAACAATGTGTTGCATGAAGAGCCCAAAATAACATTTAAAAAAAAATAAAAATTCATCATATATTACATGATATGCATATATTGCATGAGGAGGACAAAAGTATGTGATAAGACTTTGAGTCTTCTTGACTTATGATTAGCAAAGTGAGAGCTTGGAGTACTATTATTGGGAGTTATAAGGAGATTTGATTCATGCATGGAAGCATAGTTTATTATTTATTTTTGGTATTTCTTCCCTTTTATATCTCATTGTAAAGTTATTTTGAAAATTTATTAAAGCAATATTATTTATTGTTTTAATAATTTTGAAATAACTATTTTAAGAAGGGGAAAATACTATTTTTTTTTGTGCTCACATGCATGTGAGATAGAGAGATTGCATGATTTTCAGACTTCCATGCATGGGAGATAATGTGAGTTTCATTTTCAGTTGGAGCTTCAGTGAGGTTTCTCTTTGACTTTTAGTCAAACTAGTGAGGCTTTCTCTTAGTTCTACATCAGTTCACGAGGTATTTTGGTTAGGTGCATGGAGAGGTGGAGATTTCTAGATACAAAGTGCAGTTTGCTTCAGTTTTGGGCTATTTTTATTAGGATTTTCTCTTCTGCTCGGATTTCACATTGGAGATGCAGTTTTTCACTTCAGTTCTCTTTCAGTTCCATTTTTCGGCTATTTTGTGCATGCCTATTTTGTATATAATTGGAAAAAGTTAATCTTTTTCCTTCAGTTCTTGTTTTCTGCCTTTTCCTTTAGCAAAGAGACTTCATGTAACTCAACTTTCAGAATTTAATAGATTATGCAACAGTTTTTACAGGTTAATTAGTTTGTGATTTGTAGGAGATTCCTTTTAATTTCTAGTATTTTTGAGTTTTTCCTTGAAGATTTTAGGTGTCGTTATTGTGAGGGAGTCAATCAAAGGATTATTGTGTTTTTAGTTTTGAGACCTTTGATTTTTCTTTCTCCTTCGTAAATATCTGTATGCAGTTTTGTTTAAGTTCACTAGTTATACACTATGCATGTAATTGACTGATTAGTTTAGTCATGAAAACCATTTTTTCCCTCAAAAGTGTATTGAATCAAGGCCTCTATTTAAAAAAATTAGGTGATTAGGTTATCAAATTAGGTTTTGCAAATTAAAGTACCAAGTAATCATTTGTGAGTTAATTTGCAGTTTAGATTTCCAATCAGGTGCATCACCTAGTTTAGTTTTCAGTTTAAGCTTTTAATTTCAAATCTCTTTCCCTTTTCCAAACAAGTGCACATAATTAATTTGAAGATCAAATAGGAAGCCGACCTAGAATCCAAAGGTCTAGTTTCATATAGGGTACCCACAACCTGAAATTAGTCTGATGTTGCACATGATTGCAAAGTTTTGCAGCTTTGCATGCGGGTGCAAATCCCTGTGACAACAATTTTTGGCATGCCCGGTGGACTCTAAATCACTTTTCAGAGTAAGAATTCAATAGTTTCAAGCAGATGTTCTAGTATATACAGTAGTTCTTCAACCTTTCAGAGGTTATATTTTCATATACCTGGTGACTTTGTTCTCAATTTCCAACAAATCAAGTGCAAGTAGCCTATGAGAAAAGTTCAGACAAGAAGTTCTTCTCCATTTGAATACTTATAGCTGTCTTCACCAAAAAGAAGAGGAAGGACAACCAAGAGAACAACTGGTAGGTCTTCAAGAAATAAATCAGTTTCTCCAGTTTTTTGAACAAAATTATTAGTATATTCAATAAGAAGGAGAGGCAGGCCATCAACAAGGTAGCCAGGTTCACATTTAACTTCGCCAAGTTATAGGATATCGGTTTTCCCTTCAAGAGGTTCACTGAGTTTTGTTACAAGATCAGTTCCTATTTTTCTAGTAGTACATCTTGTACCACAAGTAGCTCCGATGGCTAGAGCACATGCTTTGTTCCATTTAATGGGGGCAGCCCATTGAATTTGGCTTAACACAATGACATACCTGTAGCTCCGCTTAAAAGTCTACCTAGTTTTACAGGCGAAGATCAAACTACACCAATTGAACACATAAGAGGCGTAGCTTCACTTTGTGGAGTTCATCATGTTATAGAAGAGAACATGGCATTGAGGCTTTTAGCAGCCCCGTTTAAAGGCAAGGCACTCCAATGGTTCAAAGGCTTAATGGTGAATTTTGTTGCATCATGGGATGACTTGGGAGACAAGTTAAGCAAGCAATTTTTTGAAAAATCTGATCATCTATCTCTATTTGAGCAAATTACAACTATCAAGAGAGCCCCACAACAACAGATGACAAATTTTAACTTCCAATTCCAAAGAACTTGGAATAGAATCACAGCCATAGTAAGGCCTACACCAGATCATGCTTTTTTGTATTATCCTAGAGCTATTAACAATGATATTGCACTTTTGATCCAATCTATGGGAGGAGTAACTCTGCCAACTACCTATGAGATAGCTATTAGAACTGAAAATAACTTGATACAGGTTGATAAGATTGCACCCAGACCTCCTATGCCTTTTTCCCTAGATATTCAGCCATTGATACCCATTCAGGTACCTCCTATAGCCCCATTATCCACTGTTCCAGCATTTAGTTCCCAAACAACTTCACAAAACTACGCTATTCTAGTCAATTCAAAATTACAAGAGCTTAAGGGTGCTCAACAGAAAATGGAAAATGATTTACAATAGCAAATAAACAATCAGGAAGCTATGCAAAAAATATTGTAGACTATTGTTGTGCATGTTTTGCACACACGCCCCACCATAGGCAGGGACCCCCTTTTTTTTCACTCTCGACAGACTACTTTTCTCTTGTCTTGTTTTGCATGCAACATTTTCCAAGCCCAAATTGGTGATGTGCCTTCAAACGATCAAATCCCCTACCCAAATTCACCTACTTGGGGTATTCAAATTTGTGGAGAAATGAGGTCCATCATCCCCTTTTTTTCCTTTGTCTTGTTCTTGCTGTTTGGAAACATCCGTGGACCCCCGTCGCTCCGGTTTCCACATTTTTGACTTTGGGGGCAACCTTTTTTGGATCTGGGATGTGTTTGAAGTGCGTAAACGAACTGCCAAATTTTTGACAACATTCTGTTAAGTTTTGATGGTTTCAGAACTTTCCCTCTAGAATTCCCTTCCTCCTTAGCTGTTTGGAAACATCAGTGGACCCCCGTCGCTCCCGTTTCCACATTTTTGACTTTGGGGGCAACCTTTTTTGGATTTGGGATGTGTTTGAAGTGTGTAAATGAAATGCAAAAGTTTTGTCAGTTCCGTTAAGTTTTGATGGTTTGGAACTTTCCCTCTGGAATTCCCTTCCTCCTTGGCTATTTGGAAACATCCACGGACCCCCGTCCCGGTTTCCACATTTTTGACTTTAGGGGGCAACCTTTTTTGGATCTGGGATGTGTTTGAAGTGTGTAAATGAGCCTAGGTTTGTCAATGTTCCGTTAAGTTTCGATGGTTTCAGAACTTTCCCTTCGGAATTCCCTTCCTCGGCTGTTTGGAAACATCCGTGGACCCCCGTCGCTCTCATTTCCACATTTTTGACTTTGGGGGCAACCTTTTTTGGATCTGGGATGTGTTTGAAGTGCGTAAATGAACTATCAAGGTTTCATTAAAGTTTGGTTAAGTTTCGGTGGTTTCGAAGCTTCGTCCCCCTTTTGCTGTTTTGGAACATCCGTCGACCCCCGGCAACCCGGCCTCCAGAGCCCGGCCCCTCTGTGGCTGTTTTCAGAATTCCGTCTCTCCGTGGTTGTTTCTGCGACTCTATCCCTCCGTGGCCGTTTTGAACATCCGTCGACCCCTGGCGACCTGACCTCCGGAGTCTGGCCCCTCCATGGCCATTTTTGGGATTCCGTCTCTGCATAGCTGTTTCCGGGACTCCGTCCCTCCGTGGCCGTTTTGAACATTCGTCGGCCCATGGCGACTCGGCCTCCGGAGCCCGGCCCCTCCATGGTCATTTTCGGGATTCCGTCTCTCTGTGGCCGTTTTCGGGACTCTGTCCCTCCGTGGCCGTTTTGAACATCCGTCGGCCCCCGGTGACCCGGCCTCCGGAGCTCGGCCCCTCCATGGCCGTTTTGGGGATTCCGTCTCTCTGTGGTCATTTTCGGGATTCTGTCTCTTCATGGCCGTTTCCGGGACTCCATCCCTCTATTGCTGTTTTGAACATTCGTCGGCCCCCGGCGACCCAGCCTCTGGAGCCCGACCCCTTCGTGGCTGTTTCTGGGATTCCGTCTCTCCGTGGCCATTTTGAACTTCCAATTTTTGTAAAATGAGTCCAATCTTAAGGAAGTCTTCTGGGAACTCTTCCTTCCCCTTTTCCCATGTGCTATAATTGAAAAATCTCTATTTTGCTATGTTTTGTGGGGTCTGGGAACTTCCCTTCCGATTTGCTATCCCCCATTCGCTACCTGCCCCCTTGGGCCTGCATTAATGTTTATGATCCAAATGAGCTCCAAATATGAATATTATGATTTTTTGGTGATGCATGGATGAATCTAACAAGGATTTTTCAAGATTTGACTAACATTTTCCTTGATTTGTGTATAAAAGCACTTACGACATTTCATGTACGCAAGATTCAAAGAGCTTACCGTTGGTTCGTCAAGAGACCCATCGAGAAAGCTGAGCAAGGCATGCACATAGCTCCTATCACCATTCATTTCATGTTCGCCTCTCCACCTAACAGACACCAACATGGTCAGTGTTAGAAGAAGGCCTGTGCCAAGGAGGTCAATGACAAAATAGCAAGGGGGTGGTCTTGAAGAAGGCATGAAGGAGTTGTCCTAATTTTCACCAGATGATGATGAGCTGTCCGCACGAATCAGGGGCAACTAATCAATTGATGTCAATCATCAACGGGCTCGTTTGATCCAAGGAAGAACACTGCAAACACATCACGTAAGAAGGCAGCTTTCAGGTAGTTTCTACTACAGTGAAAAGGGCAATCAGCTAAATGACGAAATTGCTACAGCACTTGGGCACTAGATGACAAAATAGGGAAAAGACAAAGATATTTTTTAAATTGCTGAATATTGTGGGGTAGGTGAAACCCTAATGTAATTGAATCTGGGCCACTCATTGTGAATTAATCCTAGCCATTGATTTTTGCTTTGGAAAACTATAAATAGGGGATTTCCCCTCTTTTGTAAGGGTTGGAGAGCTGTTGTAAAAAGCATTTGCAACAATAGAAGACAACATTGCATGATTTATGGATGTTTTCTTTGATTTTGCTCATCTTGCATGCATGGTTCTATCTTCCATGTTAGTTTTAGTATTAGTTTCTTGAATGGCTATCATGATGGTATTGCTGTTATAGTATTTGATGAGCTTCCAACCCATACTTTTAGCACTTGTTGATGACAAGCTGCAGTGCAAAGTTAGCTTGGGCTTATTTCTATCATTGCTGCAACCTAGTTCAATTGCATGTTCATGATGTGTATGTGTAATTTGAAAATCAGCAAACCCTAGAAGATTGCACTACTTTTGTGTAGCTGTAGGTTTCTCTTGGTCAAGCAAAACTCAGTTTAGGAAGCCTGTCTACTGTAGTAGCCACCATTTTTACTGTTCATTCGTAGCTTAGGATTAGAAAAAATTTCTTAACCCTGCTCCTTTTTCTATTTCTTTTAATCCTTGGTTAGAGTAGGGTCCAAAGCATCGCCATGAAGCTAAATCAGATGAACTTGATGAGTTTTAGCTTGCTGTTTTGAGTGGACAGCCACTGTTCATTCACTTCCAGTACTTTGAAATTGCATTTGCAAACCCAACTTTGCATGCTTTGTAACTCATCCGTAAGTTTGACTTGTGATTCCAACAAATCACATCAAACAACTGAGATATTCCAAGAACTATCAAGACCTGACATTAGAGACCTTGGGATAGTGTTCTGTAATCTGGTTGTGGAAGATTGTCTTTCAAGAGAGGTAGTGCACCTATGCACTGCCTGTGTTGAGAAGTGCATAAAAAACACATCAACAAAAATGGTGCTAGAAGGAGGGCATGACATGTTGAGGCTACAAAGTTGAAAGTTAGAATTCGAAAATAGCACTTCCAAAGAAGAAATCTGAGATAGCGAGATCTGTTTCAATGCTAAAAATCAGAAAATTTTGAAGGCAAAAGAAGCTGAGTCAAAATGGAGCAACATTCACAAATTTACATCACTCAGTTGCATGCAAATTTGAACAAGAGACTGAAGAAGCAATTGCAACAGTTTGCATTGGCAGATAGATGTCAGATCCATTGCACTCATAGGCACAATGAGCTTGTATGTCTCACATTCTTGAGTAGAATTGAAAGGGTATTGTAGGGAGAAATTCCCTTTTGGAAAATCTATCATCCTTTAGCCCTTGCAGACTCAGAGGAAGAATTGACAACCATGGTAGTCAAGGCATTCAAGGAGCTGATCCAGGAACATTTGAGCAGCAAGGATGGATCGAGATTGGAGGAAGCATTAATGGAAAGTTGGTGTAGATTTCACAACGTACCACATTAAGAATTTATGTGTCCATCATGTGACAACATCATTTCTCAAGCCAAGGGTTGTTCAAACAAGTTGGAGCAGCCAACTCTCAATGACGAGAAGTCATCCCATGAGGCAGAAGAGCTGTCAACATTTGTAGGATAGCACCTTGAGGATAAACCAACTAGTTGGACACAAGTTGTTGTTGGGACAACAAACATAGAAAACAAAAACCAAGGGGGAGTAGCTGAAAGTCTTGGGACAACAAAGTGCATTGATGAAAATCTAATTGTAACCAGTTCAGTAGGCTTCCTCTCCATTGAAGAAGAGTAGTCCTCCACTCAAGAAGAGGAACAAATGACAGTTGAAGATGAATTAAAAGAATTTGCAGCAGTATATGGTAGGACAACCATTACAGATGCTAAAAATCAGGAAGAGGAGGCTGAAAGCCTTGGGGTAGCAAAAGGAGATGGTGAAAGCATGAGCAAAATCAGATTGGAAGACCTCTCCATCTACAATGACAGTGATCAAGAATCTAAAAATGAAAGTTTTGAGGAGTGGGAACAACCACTCGCCACAACTATCTACTATCATGCTTCTTTTTCAAGTGATGATGAGGACCCAGTAGCAGAAAGATATGGCCAGGTCATCTGTAGATTAGCAAAGGATTGGTCAAAGCTAAAATACCAAGTGGATTTGGAGGTTCTACTATTGCCAAATTGGTGCAAACTTCATGATTCATCGCACTCGGAGTTCATATGCGAACTATGCCAAGAAGCCATCAAGCAAGTCAAAGAACAAGCAAGGCAGCCAATCACCCGACCTCCTCTACTTGCTGCCTATATCGAAGAAGAAGACCAAAATCCTGAATCAAGTGATGACTCGGCTGAAGGTGGACCTCAAGAGGATGTTGGGGCAGAAATAGACGAAGGACGACAATACAATCTTAGACTTCTGAGTGATGAAGTAGATCACATGGGAATGTTGTCCACCAGTCATCAAGAAGTTCTTCCTCTTGAAGAGCAGTTGTGTGCCATGGATGATGGGATTTTTGGCGAGTCTTTGGAGGGAGATTGCATAGTGAATTTTGGTCCCCTTGATGAGGTGCCATCGATTGATGAATTCTTTCCATTGGGAGCTGCACTATAGAGGTATGCTCATCCCAGCAGACGGTAGCAATGAATACACACTCCTTGAGCCCCCGATTAGTGATGCACTAGAGTTTCTAGATTGGGAGAGGAGCTGCTTCTCCATTTACAACAATAGTGAGCAAGAGGAAAGGATTAAACGTCATGATAAGATGCTTGAACAAAAAGAAGATGATAAAGGCGGGGCTGCTAAGATAGCTGCTAATAGAGATGGAGCACCCGACCGACTAAAAGATGCAACTTGTAGCCCTTCTGCCATGATTGTTGTTGATCCTCCCTCATATTCAGATGGCTACAATAGGACAGATTTGTGCATGTCATTATCCAACGACATTGAACACCACATAAATAAGGACAACCCTTGGGGAAGGAGATGAGACAACATGCTGCCCCTTGGGGACATCAACCAAGTGGATCCCAAGTTTGTAGATGATCAATGTGGAGAAGTATTTCTTTTTGAAGAATTGCCAACCGGGGTTGTAGGTCCCATTGGTGGATTGGAAGAGTTGTCTGCTGCCCCATCCTCCCAACCTTATTCCAACTTAATGTCTGAAGTGCTGCATCCTCCATTGTGCTCGCCCGAGGCTACCGATGCAATGATCAAGGGTGTTGTGCTTGCTCTCAACTATCCAATGCTGCCACCTCCATGTGACGACATCTAGGTTCTATCCTTCCTTGCCCCTATTATTTCTCTTAACTACACTTATTATTTTGATTATGGGAATGAGGGAAAACAAACATGTTTATGGAGTAACCATGGTTTTAGTGAGCCTCCTCAATTGTTGATTTTTTATGATGACGTGATTGAACTTGAGTGCTACAATGTTTAATTTATATTTTCAAAATATAAAGATAAATTTGCATGTCAAGAACGACAACAATTACCCGTTTGCTTGTGCATGCATTACAAAATCCAATGAGTGTTAATGTCAACTCGCCTTGCCTGAACATAGTGCTTTGTAAATATCTTTGTACATAGCCCATTTTGAGTAGTATAGGTTTCTTGTAAATACTCCGCTTTCTTGCTTTCCTTAGGTTAGTTGGTGTGTGTAGGTTGCTCGCTTTGTAGGTTGTTTTTTTTGTTTTCTTTCGCTTTGTTGTTGCTTTGCTCGGAATCCCTTTGCTTTTAGCTGGGCACATCTGTGTGCACAACAACCATACTTATTGCCTGGGGTTGTTCTATGTATTTCTTTGTCAAACTT
Source organism: Sequoia sempervirens (assembly GCA_007258455.2). Taxonomy (NCBI): domain Eukaryota; kingdom Viridiplantae; phylum Streptophyta; class Pinopsida; order Cupressales; family Cupressaceae; genus Sequoia; species Sequoia sempervirens. The sequence continues at coordinate 52,524 of VDFB02342256.1, forward strand.
TAATCAAGTCTTCAGACTAGATGGTGAAGGTCTTCTGTTAGTGTCAAGTGATGTAGGTGTTTAATTCAAAGAGGATAAGTTGTTGGTTTAGTCTAACTCTGACGTATTCTAAAATATTACAACTCTTACACATCTTAAGAATTCGAAGGTCACTATAGGTCCTTTTGTGAAGTCTAGTTAAGTGAAAAATTTAAAATTCTACTCCAGCGCCATTGTGATTCTCAGCCCTGAGCACGAGCTTCAATGCTTGGAGGTTGAAATAAAAGAGTTGAAAAGAGAAAAGAAAGAAAGAGAAAATTCAGCTTTTCAGGGGTATTCGAGCAACTCTACTAGGGCTATGGACGCCCGACTGGTAGTAGAGCAATGTTCAGGAGAATCACAGTGACAACCTTGTCGGGGCTATGGACGCCTGACTGGCAGCAAGGCAATGTCCCAGATGGTTTTGGAGTTGGAATAAACTACGTAGCTTAACTTGACGGAGCTTGGGTTCCTGTAGCAACTGAAGGATGGGAATTAATGCAATTGCACACACTTGGATTTTCAGCATACTGAAGGTTGGGTTGGCTAATGGTTTTGATCCTTTGGTTGGGCGTCTGGTTTGTTTTCCCTAGCGTGAAGGTTAGAACCAGAGATTCTGGGTTCGTGATTCTAGTTTGTCATCAAAATGCTCTGGAGCATTTCCCCAACGAGTTGCCATTTGTTGTGCATGTTTTGCACACACACCTCACCGTAGGTAGGGACCCCCTTTTTTTCGCTCCCGACAGGGTACTTTGCTCTTGTCTTGTTTTGCGTGCCCCATTTTCCAAGCCCAAATTGGTCATGTGCCTTCAAAAGATCAAATCCCCTACCCAAATTCACCTACTTGGGGTATTCAAATCTGTGGAGAAATGAGGTCCACCATCCCCTTTTTTGCTTTTGTCTTGTTCTTGCTGTTTGGAAACATCCGTGGATGCCCATCACTCCGGTTTCCACATTTTTTACTTTGGGGGCAACCTTTTTTGGATCTAGGATGTGTTTGAAGTGTGTAAATGAACTGCCAAAGTTTCATCAATGTTGCATTACGTTTTGATGGTTTCAGAACTTTCCCTCCAGAATTCCCTTCCTCCTTAGCTATTTGGAAACATCCGTGGACCCCCGTCGCTCCCGTTTCCACATTTTTGACTTTAGGGGCAACCTTTTTTGGATCTTGGATGTGCTTGAAGTGCATAAATAAACTGCCAAAGTTTTGTCAACGTTCCATTAAGTTTCGATGGTTTCAGAACTTTCCCTTCGGATTTCCCTTCCTCCTTGGCTATTTGGAAACATCCGCGGACCCCTGTCGCTCCGGTTTCCAAATTTTTGACTTTGGGGGAAACCTTTTTTGGATCTGGGATGTGTTTGAAGTGTGTAAATGAACTGCCAAGGTTTTGTCAACGTTCCGTTAAGTTTTGATGGTTTCAGAACTTTCCCTTCCTCTTTGGCTATTTGGAAACATCCGTGGACCCCCGTCACTCCCGTTTCCACATTTTTGACTTTGGGGGCAATCTTTTTTGGATCTCGGATGTGTTTGAAGTGCGTAAATGAACTACCAAAGTTTCATCAAAGTTTGGTTATGTTTTGGTGGTTTCGGAGCTTCGTCCCTCTTTTGTTATTTTGGAACATCCGTCAACCCTCGGCGACCCGGCCTTCGGAGCCCGGCCATTTTCAGGATTCCGTCTCTTCATGGCCGTTTTCGGGACTCCATCCCTCCTTGGCTGTTTTGAACATCTGTCAACCCCCGACGACCCAGCCTCTGGAGCTCGGCCCCTCTGTGGCCGTTTTCGGGACTCCATCCCTCCGTGGCCATTTTGAACATCCATCGTCCTCCGACGACCCGACCTCCAGAGCCCGGCCCCTCCGTGTCCATTTTCAGGATTCTGTCTCTTCGTCTCCATTTTCGTGACTCTGTCCCTCCGTGGCCGTTTTGAACATCCGTCGGCCCCCAGCGACTTGGCCCCTCCGTGGCTGTTTTTGAGATTTCGTCTCTCCATGGCCATTTCCGTGACTTCGTCCCTCTGTGGTTGTTTTGAACATTCGTCGACCCTGGTGACCTGACCTCTGGAGCCTAACCCCTCTGTGGCCATTTTTGGGATTCTATCTCTCTGTGGCTGTTTTGAACTTCCAATTTTTGTAAAATGAGTCCAATCTTAAGGAAGTTTTCTAGGAACTCTTCCTTCCCCTTTTCCCATGTGCTATAATTGAAAAATCTCGATTTTGCTATGTTTTGTGGGGTCTGGGAACTTCCCTTCCGGTTTGCTGTCCCCCATTCGCTGCCCACCTCCTTGGGCCCGCATTAATGTTTATGATCCAAATAAGCTCCAAATATGAATATTATGATGTTTTGGTGATGCATGGATGAATCTAAAAAGGATTTTTCAAGATTTGACTAACATTTTCCTTGATTTGTGTATGAAAGCACTTACAGCGTTTCATGTACGTAGGATTCAAAGAGCTTATCGTCGATTCATCAGGAGACCCATTAAGAAAGCTGAGAAAGGAATGCACATAGCTCCTATCACCATTCATTTCATGTTCTCCTCTCGACCTAGCAGACACCAACAGGGTCAACATTAGAAGAAGGCTTTTTCCAAGGAGGTCAATGAAAAAAATGCAAGGGGGTGGTCTTGAAGAAGGCATTAAGGAGTTGTCCTACTTTTCACTAGATGATGATGAGCTGTCCGCTCGAATCAGGGGCAACTAATCAATTGATGTCAATTGTCGACGGGCTCATTTGATCTAAGGAAGAACACTGCAAACACATCACGTAAGAAGGCAGATTTCAGGCAGTTTATGCTACAGTGAAAAGGGTAATCAACTAAATGACGAAACTGCTACAACACCTGGGCACTAGATGACAAAACAAGGAAAATACAAAGATGTTTTTTAAATTGCTGAATATTGTGGTGTAGGTGAAACCCTAATGTAATTGAATCTAGGCCACTCATTGTGAATTAATCCTAGCCATTGATTTTTTCTTTGGAGAACTATAAATAAGGGCTTGCCCCTCATTTGTAAGGGTTGGAGAGCTGTTGTAAAAAGCATTTGCAGCAATAGAAGACAACATTGCATGAGTTATGGATGTTTTCTTTGATTTTTCTCATCTTGCATGCATGGTTTTATCTTCCATGTTAGTTTTAGTATTAGATTCTTGAATGGCTGCCATGATGGTATTGCTGTTATAGTATTTGATGAGCTTCCAGCCCATACTTTTAGCACTTGTTGATGATAAACTACTATGCAAAGTTAGCCTGGGCTTATTTCTGTCATTGCTGCAACCTAGTTCAATTGCATGTTCATGATGTGTATGTGTAATTTGAAAATCAACAGACCTTAGAAGATTGCACTGGTTTTGTGTAGCTGTAGGTTTCTCTTGGTCAAGCAAAACTCAATTTAGGAAGCCTATCTACTGTAGTAGCCACCATTTTTACTGTTCATTCATAGCTTAGGTTTAGAAAAACTTTCTTAACCCTTCTCCTTTTGCTATTTCTTTTAATCCTTGGTTAGAGGAGGATCCAAAGCATTGCCATGAAGCAAAATCAGATGAACATGATGAGTTTCAGCTTGCTATTTTGAGTGGACAACCACTCTTCATTCACTTCTAGCACTTTGAAACTACATTTGTAAACCCAAATTTCCATGTTTTGTAACTCATTCGTAAGTCCGCCTTGTGATTCCAACAAATCATATCAAAAAATTGAGATATTCCAAGCACTATCAAGACCTGACATTAGAGACCTTGGGATAGTGTTCTGCAATTTGGTTGTGGAAGATTGTCTTTCAAGAGAGGTAGTGCACGTACGCACTTCCCGTGTTGAGAAGTGCATTAAAAACACATCAACAGAACTAGCGCTAGAAGGAGGGCATGACATGTTGAGGCTACAAAGTTGAAAGTTGGAATTCGAAAATAACACTTCCAAAGAAGAAATCTGAGATAGCAAGATCTGTTTCAATGCTAAAAATTAGAAAATTTTTAAGGCAAAAGAAGCTGAGTGAAAATGGAGTAGCATGCACAAATTGACATCACTCACCTGCATGCAAATTTGAACAAGAGACTGAAGAAGCCATTGCAGCAATTTGCATTGGCGGATAGATGTCGGATCCATTGCAGTCATAAGCATAATGAGCTTGGATGTCTCACATTCTTGAGCAGAATTGAAAGGGTATTGCAAGGAGAAATTCCCTTTTGAGAAATCTATCAGCTTTTAGCCCTTGCAGGCTTAGAGGAAGAATTGACAACCATGGCAGTCAAGGCATTCAAGGAGCTGACGCAGGAACATTTGAGTAGCAAGGATGGACCAAGATTGGAGGAAGCACTAATGGCAAGTTGGTGTAGATTTCTCAATGCACCACATTTAGAATTTATGTGTCCATGATGTGACAACATCATTTCTCAAGCCAAGGGTTGTTCAAACAAGTTGGAGCTGCCAACTCTCAATGAGGAGAAGTCATTCCATGAGGCAGAAGAGCTATGAACATTTGTAGGACAACACCTTGAAGATAAACCAACTAGTTGGACACAAGTTGGTGTTGGGACAACAGACATAGAAAATGAAAACCAAGGGGTAGGAGCTGAAAGTCTTGGGACAACAAAGTGCATTGATGAAAATATGATTGTAACCAGTTTAGTAGGCTTCCCCTCCATTGAAGAAGAGCAGTCCTCCACTCAAGAAGAGGAATGAATGACAACTGAAGATGAATTAACAGAATTTGTGGTAGTATATGCGAGGATAGCCAACACAGATGCTGAAAATCACGAAGAAGAGGAGGCTGAAAGCCTTGGGACAACAGAAGGAGATGGTGAAAGCATGAACAAAATCAGATTGGAAGACCTCTCCATCTATAATGACAGTGATCAAGAATCTAAAAATGAAAGTTTTGAGGAGTGGGAACAACCACTCGCCACAGCTGTGTACTATCATGCTTCTTTTTCAAGTGATGATGAGGACCCAGTAGCAGAAAGATATGGCCAGCTCATCTCTAGATTAGAAAATGATTGGTCAGAGCTAAAATACCAAGTGGATTTGGATGTTCTACTATTGCAAAATTGGTGCAGACTTCATGATTCATCGCACTCGGAGTTCACATGCGAACTGTGCCAAGAAGCCATCAAGCAATTCAAAGAACAAGCAAGGCAGCCAAGCACCCGACCTCCTCTACTTGCTGCCCATATCAAAGAAGAAGACCAAAATCTTGAATCAAGTGATGACTTGGCTGAAGGTGGACCTCAAGAGGATGTTGGGGTAGAAATAGAAAAAGGAAAAAAATACAGTCTCAGACTTTCGAGTGATGAAGTAGATCACGTGGGAATGTTGTCCACCAGTCATCAAGAAGTTCTTCCTCTTGAAGAGCAGTTGTGTGCCATGGATGATGGGCTTTTTGGCAAGTCTTTTGAGGGAGATTGTGTAGTGAATTTTGGTCCCCTTGATGAGGTGCCATCGATTGATGAGTTCTTTCCATTGCGAGCTGCACTATGGAGGTATGCTCATCCAAGAAGATGGTAGCAATGAATACATACTCCTTGAGTCCTCGATTAGTGATGCACTAGAGTTTCCAGATTGGGATAGGAGCTCCTTCTCCATTTACAACAATAGTGAGCAAGAGGAAATGACTAAATGTCATGATGAGATGCATGAACAGCAAAAAGAAGAAGAAAAAGGTGAGGGTGCTGAGATAGCTGCTAACAGAGATGGAGCACCCGACCGACTACAAAATGCAACTTGCAACCCTTCTACCATGATCGTTGTTGATCCTCCCTCATATTCAAATGGCTACAATAGGAATGATTTGTGCATGTCATTATCCCACGATGTTGAACACCACATAAATAAGGACAACCCTTGGGGAAGGAGATGAGACAACATGCTGCCCCTTGGGGACAACAACCAAGTGGATCCCAAGTTTGCAGATGATCAATGTGGAGAAGTATTTATTTTTTAAGAATTGCCGACTGGGGTTGTAGGTCCCATTGGTGGATTGGAAGAGCTGTTTGTTGCCCCATCCTCCCAACCTTATGCCAGCTTAATGTCTGAAGTGCTGCACCCTCCACTGCGCCCGCCTGAGGCTATCGATGCAATGATCAAGGGTGTTGTGCTTGCTCTCGACTGTCCAATGCTGCCACCTCCATGTGACGACATCCAGGTTCTATCTTTCCTTGCCCCTATTATTTCTCTTAACTACACTTATTATTTTGATTATGGGAATGAGGGAAAATGAACATGTTTATGGATTAACCATGGATTTAGTGAGCCTCCTCAATTATTTATTTTTTATGTTGATGTGATTGAAATTGAGTGCTACAATGTTGAATTTATTTTTTTAGAATATAAAGATAAATCTGTGTGGTTAAGAATGACAATGATTACCCGTTTTCTTGTGCATGCATTACAAAATCCAATGAGTGTTAATTTCAACTCACCTTGCCTGAACATAGTGCTTTGTAAATATCTTTGTACATAGCCCGTTTTGAGTAGTATAGGTATCTTGTAAATACTCCGCTTTCCTGCTTTCCTTAGGTTAGTTGGTGTGTGTAGGTTGCTTGCTTTGTAGGTTGTTTGCTTTCGTTTGCTTTCGCTTTTTTGCTGCTTTGCTCGGGATCCCTTTGCTTTTAGCTGGGCACATCTGTGCGCACAACAACCATTCTTATTGCCTAGGTTTGTTCTATGTATTTCTTTGTCAAACTCTAATCAAGTCTTCAGAGTAGATGGTGAAGGTCTTCTGTTAGTGTCAAGTGATGTAGGTGTTTAATTCAAAGAGGATAAGTTGTTGGTTTAGTTTGACTCTGACGTATTCTAGAATATTACAACTCTTACACATCTTAAGAATTCGATGGTCACTATAGGGCCTTTTGTGAAGTCTAGTTAAGTGAAAACTCTAAAATTTTTCTCCAGCGCCACTGTGATTCTCAGCCTTGAGCACGAGCTTCAATGCTTGCGGGTTGAAATAAAAGAGTTAAAAAGAGAAAAGAAAGAAATAAAACATTAAAAATTAAAAGAAAGAGAAAATTCAACTTTTCAGGGGTATCCGAGCAACTCTACCGAGTCTATGGACGCCCAGTTGGCAGTAGAGCAATGTTCAAGAGAATCACAGCGACAACCTCGTTGGTGCTATGGACGCCCGACTGGCAGCGAGGCAATGTCCCAAATGCTTTTGGAGTTGGAATAAACTGCACAGCTTAACTTGATGGAGCTTGGGTTCCTGTAGCAATTGAAGGATGGGAATTAATGCAATTGCACACACTTGGATTTTCAACATACTGAAGGTTGGGTTGGCTAATGGTTTTGATCCTTTGGTTGGGCGTTTGGTTTGTTTGCCCTAGTGTGAAGGTCAGAACCAGAGATTCTGGGTTCGTGATTCTAGTTTGTCATCAAAATGCTCTGGAGCATTTCCCCAGTGAGTCGCAATTTGTTGTGCATGTTTTGCACACACGCCTCGACGTAGGCAAGGACCCCCTTTTTTCGCTCCCGACAGGCTACTTTATTCTTGTCTTGTTTTACGTGCCCTATTTTCCAAGCCCAAATTAGTCATGTGCTTTCAAACGATCAAATCCCCTACCCAAATTCACCTACTTGGGGTATTCAAATCTATAGAGAAATGAGGTCCACCGTCCCCTTTTTTTCCTTTGTCTTATTATTGCTATTTGGAAACATCTGTGGACCCCCATCGCTTTGGTTTCCATATTTTTGACTTTGGGGGCAACCTTTTTTTGGATCTGGGATGTGTTTGAAGTGTGTAAATGAACTGCAAAAGTTTCGTCAACGTTCCGTTAAGTTTCGATGGTTTCAGAACTTTCCCTTCAGAATTCCCTTCCTCAACTATTTAGAAATATCCATGGACCCTCATTGCTCCCATTTCCACATTTTTGACTTTGGGGGCAACCTTTTTTGGATCTCGGATGTGGTTGAAGTGCGTAAATGAACTACCAAAGTTTCGTCAATGTTTCGTTAAGTTTCGATGGTTTCAGAACTTTCCCTTCAGAATTCCCTTCCTTCTTGGTTGTTTGGAAACATCTGCGGACCCCCATCACTCTAGTTTCCACATTTTTGACTTTGGGGGCAACCTTTTTTGGATCTAGGATGTGTTTGAAGTGCGTAAATGAGCTGCCAAGGTTTCATCAATATTTCGTTAAGTGTCGATGGTTTCGAAACTTTCCCTCCAAAATTCCCTTCCTCCTTGGCTGTTTGGAAACATTCGTGGACCCTCGTCGCTCTCGTTTCCACATTTTTGAGTTTGGGGGCAACCTTTTTTGGATCTTGGATGTGTTTGAAGTGCATAAATGAACTGCCTAGGTTACATCAAAGTTTGGTTAAGTTTTGGTGGTTTCGGAGCTTCGTCTCCCTTTTGTTGTTTTGGAACATTTGTCGACCTCTGGTGAGCCGACCTTCGAAGCCCAGCCCCTCCGTGGCCATTTTTGGGATTCCATGTCTCCGTGGCCATTTCCGGGACTCCATCCCTCTGTGGCCATTTTGAACATCCGTCGACCCCGTGCGACCCGACCCCTTCGTGGCCATTTTTGGGATTCCGTCTCTCTGTGGCCATTCCCGGGACTCTGTCCCTCCGTGGCCGTTTTGAACATCCTTCGACCCCCAGTGACCTAGCCTCTGGAGCTTGGCCCCTCCGTGGCCGTTTTCGGGATTCCCTCTCTCTGTGGCCGTTTCTGGGACTCTGTCCCTCCATGGCTGTTTTGAACATCCGTCAGCCCCCAGCGACCCGGCCCCTTCGTGGTCTTTTTTGGGATTTCGTCTCTTCATGGCCGTTTTTGGGACTCCATCCCTCCATGTCCATTTTGAACATCCGTCGGCCCTTGGCGACTCGACCTCCAGAGCCCGACCCCTCTATGGCCGTTTCCAAGATTCCGTCTCTCCATGGCCATTTTGAACTTCTAGTTTTTGTAAAATAAGTCCAATCTTAAGGAATGTTTCTGGGAACTCTTCCTTCCCCTTTTCCCATGTGCTATAATTGAAAAATGTCGATTTTACTATGTTTTGTGGGGTCTGAGAACTTCCCTTCTGGTTTGTTGTCCCCCATTCCCTGCCCGCCCCCTTGGGCCGCATTAATGTTTATAATACAAATGAGCTCCAAATATGAATATTATGATGTTTTGGTGATGCATGGATGAATCTAAAAAGGATTTTTCAAGATTTGACTAACATTTTCCTTGATTTGTGTATAAAAGCACTTACAACGTTTCATGTACGCAAGATTCAAGGAGCTTATCGTCAGTTCGTTAGGAGACCCATCGAGAAAGCTGAGCAAGGAATGCACATAGCTCCTATCACCATTCATTTCATGTCTGCCTCTTGACCTAGCAGAGACCAACAGGGTCAGTGTTAGAAGAGGGCCCGTTCCAAGGAGGTTAATGACAAAAATGCAAGGGGGTGGTCTTGAAGAAGGCATGAAGGAGTTGTCCTACTTTTCACCAGATGATGATGAGCTGTCTGCCCAAATCAGGGGCAACTAATCAATTGATGTCAATCATCAACGAGCTTGTTTGATCCAAGGAAGAACATTGCAAACACATCAAGTAAGAAGGAAACTTTTAGGTAGTTTCTGCTATAGTGAAAAGGGCAATTAGCTAAATGACGAAACTGCTACAGCACCTGGGCACTAGATGACAAAACAGGGAAAAGACAAAGATGTTTTTTAAATTTTTGAATATTGTGGGGTAGGTGAAACCCTAATGTAATTGAATCTGGGCCTCTCATTGTGAATTAATCCTAGCCATTGATTTTTTCTTTGGAAAACTATAAATAGTAGCTTGCCCCTCATTTTTAAGGGTTGGAGAGCTATTGTAAAAAGCATTTGCAACAATAGAAGACAACATTGCATGATTTATGGATGTTTTTCTTTGATTTTGCTCATCTTGCATGCATGGTTCTATCTTCCATGTTAGTTTTAGTATTAGTTTCTTGAATGGCTATCATAATGGTATTGCTATTATAGTATTTGATGAGCTTCCAGCCCATACTTTTAGTACTTGCTGATGACAAGCTGCTATGCAAAGTTAGCCCGGGCTTATTTCTTTCATTGCTGCAACCTAGTTCAAATGCATGTTCATGATGTGTATGTGTAATTTAAAAATCAGTAGACCTTAGAAGATTGCACTAGTTTTGTGTAGCTGTAAGTTTCTCTTGGTCAAACAAAACTCAGTTTAGGAAGCCTATCTACTGTAGCAGCCACCATTTTTACTGTTCATTTGTAGCTTAGGATTAGAACAACTTTCTTAACCCTTCTCCTTTTGCTATTTATTTTAATCCTTGATTAGAGTAGGATCCAAAGCATCACCATGAAGCTAAATCAGATGAACTTGATGAGTTTCAGCTTGCTGTTTTGAGTGGACAACCACTGTTCATTCACTTCCAACACTTTGAAACTGCATTTGCAAACCCAACTTCCCATGCTTTGTAACTCATCCGTAAGTCTGCCTTGTGATTCCAGTAAATCACATCAAACAATTAAGATATTCCAAGCACTGTCAAGACTTGACATTAGAGACCTTGAGATAGTGTTCTCCAATCTTGTTGTGGAAGATTGTCTTTCAAGAGAGGCAGTGCACCTATGCACTGCTTGTGTTGAGAAGTGCATAAAAAACACATCAATATCTATCAATAACAATTTAGTAAGCCTTAAAAACTAGGAAGGAAATTTTTTTAGACCCTATCAACCCCCCTTTCAGCCAAATAGACCACCTTATCAGGCTGGCTACCAAGGGAAGAAATGAAATTCAATCCTAGGCCTAATCAACCTTTCAATTAGAATGTTTCCAACTCTTTTAAAGAGCTTGTACCTGTCCAGAACAACTTGGCACTAGATTATATGTGGTGCTATCCCTGTAATCAATCTCATAATTAGGCTGCTTGTCTGAACGGGGTAGTTAATCAAACGCTTATTGTGAAAAATAGTTTTGCTACTTCTGAGAGAACACCAAAGGAGAGCAGTGATCAACCAGATGATGAAACATAGCATAACGAGTTTGATGTTGCCATGATGAACTAGCAAGGAAACGAATTTTGTGGTGTTAATCATGAACAAGGGCAGAACTAGTCTGCTACATCTATTATAGCCAACACGAGGTCGAAAAAGAGGGCTGCTGACTTGAGACAAGTTGTTCCTAATGTACAACAACTAGAAAAGGAAAACAACAAGATGTTTAGTAGAAAGATCAAATTCCTACAACCCAATAGGGGAGAAATCAACATGTTTCAGCTCAAAATGTTCAAATTCTGCCAAGAAAATAGATTGCAGCAACTAAGGAACAACAAAAGGCACAACCTCAGCCTCAAACAACACAAGTCGAGCCCACTGGTCTGAAAGTACAACATAAGGTTAGTACCCCGACTTTCAATATTGTTGATCATATGAAGAAAGCCATTGTTAGCATGACCATGTTAGATGCTTTGCATCTTCCCAGGTTGAAAGAAAGCCTGCAAGAAGCTTTAGCCAAAATATTAGTTTTTGAAGAGCCTAACATTGAGAAGCATAGGGTTCTAGGCAACACTTAAGAGATTAAGAGAGAACAGTCCATTCAGGAGCTAAAACCACCACCCTTCTATGTCACTTTGATTATAGGTAACAACCTAGTCCATAATTGTATGATTGATTCTGACGCAAACAATTTCGTAATGCCAAAGAGTTTAGTAGATAAGTTAGGCTTAGTGTATGAGCCCCTTTCAAAAGGAGTCATGCAACTAGATGGTAAAGCCATTTAGTCTATAGGAATGATCAAGAATGTACCTCTTACCCGGCACGCTTTCCCCAATTCTCAGTTTTGCAAGACATATATGTTATAGACTTTTTTCCATTCTTTGGCATGTGCCTATCTAGAGAATTCATTGCTAAGATAGTGGGATATTTATCTTATGATTGGTCTCACATGTTTTTTAGAACCAGATATGGTACAAAGGTGACCATTTAGAGCCGTATGTACCCAGTGTAGTAAACACCAACCTTGCTGTGCATGGTTAGGAAGATCAATCCATGACCTTAGACTCCGGTACACGAATTGGATGCATACCCGTCATGAACCTTGATGAGTGGGCAGCCGAAGATCATGAGATTGATCCTTTCAATCACATGGATGAGGTAGGATTGGTCTTTTATATGATTCAAGAGGCCGATGTGATAGTTCCAAACTTGGTTAAAGAAGAAGTGCAATCTGAACAACAAGATAATCAACTTTGGAAGCTATATTTTGATGGTTCGAGGAGTAAGATAGGTGCTAGTGGAGGTGTGATGCTCATCTCACCTGAAGGAGATAGATATTATTCAACATTCAGATTCTCTTTTAGCTACACGAACAACACGGCTAAGTACAAAGCACTGATCCATGGCTTGAAATGGGCCAGAAAAAGGGGTATCAAGTGTCTATAGGCTTATGGTGACTCAGAATTGATTGTAAATTAGGTAAGAAATCAGAGTGTGACCAAGAATGATTTGCTGAAGTTATATAAACACAGAACCTAGGACCTAATTGAAGATTTAGTGCTTTTAATCTACTGTCAATTCCTAGAAATATGAATAAAGAGGCAGATAGATTGGTTACTATTGGCTTACAATTTGACATTCCTTCTGACATTCATAATATCGAGGTACAACAATATGTCAAGGTGGTAGTGAGACCATCTATACTTGATAATACTATCAATTGGCAGATTTTTGATAGCAGTCAACAAATAATAAGTTTTTTGATAGAAGAAGCAGAGTTTTTTGCTGGAAACCAACAAAATCTTGAGCAACAGTATGAGAATCAAATCTTGCAGCTAAAGTCTAGATAATAAACTACCTAAGGGATTGGTTACCCTTGAATCAATTTTCAACACTGATGATCAGGTTAGAAGAGATAAATCCAACATTACAGTAAAGGAGGAGCATTTTGAATTGATTGAAATATTTAAAGATAAGCTCTTGAAGCTTGGAAAAATCTGTACCAAGGAAGAACAAGTGGTTGTCTTGCTTTTCCAAGAATTTAGTGACATATTCGCTTGGCAGTATAGAGATCTAAAGGGTTTTAACCCTGAGTTGGCTCAACATACAATTGAGTTAGATCCCAATGCAAAACCAGTGTGACAAAAACAAAGGCCACTGAATCCTAAGCTGAAAAACTTGATGAAGGCAGAGTTGAACAAGCTAATTGAAGGTAGTATCATCTTTCCAATCAAGCACACTCCTTGGGTTTCAAACTTCGTGCCCGTTAGGAAGAAGAATAGAGAGATAAGGCTATGTGTGGATTTCCATGATTTAAACAGAGCTTCACTCAAAGATCACTATCCATTACCTTCAATGGAACAAATTCTACAAGTTGTTTCTGGATCAAAGAGGTTCTCGTTGTTGGACGGTTATTTATGATATAACTAGATCCTAGTTAAAGAAGAATATCAGTACAAAACAACCTTTACCACCAAGTGGGGTACTATGGATTACAAAAAAATGCCATTTGGATTGTCAAATGTAGGAGCAACCTTTCAGAGAGCAATGGATATGGCTCTCCAAGGTTTGATAATCAAGTTTGTTCTTATTTATTTAGATGATATCACTGTTTTCTTATGACAATATAATGAACACTTTGATCATCTTAGACATATTTTTGAAGGATGTAGAGAGCATGGAATTTTCTTGAATCTGAAAAAGAGCATCTTTGTTGTTCACGAAGGTAAACTTCTGGGTTATATTGTTTCTAAAGATGGCATTTCTATAGATCCAAAACGTATTGCAACGATTCTGGCATTTCCGCTTCCTGCTCACAAAAAGGGTTTGCAAAGATTTTTGGGAAAAATAAATTTTGTTATGAGATTTATTCCCAATGTTGCAGCTTTATTGTAGGCACTTACAACCATGCTAAAGAAAAAAATTCACTTCAATTGGATGAGAGAAGGAAATAATAGTTTTGATCCAATTAAAGAGGCACTTGCAGCAACCCCTACTCTTATCAACCCAAATTTTGATAAATATTTCATGTTGTATGCATTTGGGGGAGTGGATACCATCTCCTCAATGCTTTGTTAGAAAAATAATGAAGGTATGGAGCAACCTATAGCTTTCTTTAGTCAGGTTTTACATGATTATGAAACAAGGTATTCATTTGTTGAGAAGCATGTGTTTGTTGTAGTTAGGAGTCTCTTGAAGTCAGACATATGCTTTCCAATAATAAGATACATTTGTTGGTAGCTCACCCAAAAATCAAAGAATTTTTGCTGAATAAAGATATTAATGACAAGAGAGCAGGCTAGATAACCAAAGTCATGGAATATGACATTAATATTAAGGTTACCAAACTTGTCAGAGGTAAAGGTTGATGTGAACAACTTACAAAAAATGAGGAGAACAACAGTAAAGAAGTTACTACAGTCCTACATTTTGAAGAAGTTTTTGCTCCAACTACTTCAGTTGACTGGATCAACCAGATGATTCATTATTTGCATACCGGGGATTGTCCACAAGGTTTAGACAGAACAAAACAAAGATATTATAGATTGCAAACAATTCCATATGTAGTAATAGATGGTGTTCTGTATAAAAAGGATTTCAATGGTGTATTTCTCAGATATATTTACCTAGATCAGATTGAAAGAATTATTGAGGAATTCCATGATGGACCTGTTGGAGGTCATTTTGCACCACGTACTACAGCTCTAAAAATTATGAGGGCTGGATATTATTGGCCAGATCTTTTCAAAGATGCTCATGCATATGTGAGAAAATGCAGTAAATGTTCAATTTTTGCAAGAAAACATAAGCTATCAACACTTCCCTTGAATCCAATTCTGGTTGAACAACCATTCGGGAAGTGGGGACTTGACTTTATTAGTCCAATTAACCCACCGTCAAGTGCAGGTCATAAATGGATACTTACAACAATAGATTACTTTATGAAGTGGACTGGAGCAATTGCTTTAAAAGATGCAAATGAGACATCTGTTTTGGTTTTTTGTCAAGATTTGGTTTCCAGGTTTGGTACACCAGATTCAATAATTTCTGACAATGCCTAAGCCTTTATAGGATTAAGAGTTTCAGATTGTTCAGTGAAGCATAACATTTATCTAAATACTTCATCCAATTATTACCCCCAGGTTAATGGATAGGCTGAATCAATGAATAAGAATCTGATTAAGATCATAAAGAATACTATTGAAGATAATCAGAGGTCATGGCATGACAAACTCAAGTTAGCCCTGTGGGCTGATATAGTTACACCAAAATGATCAACAAGATTTTCACCATATGTTTTGGTTTATGGAAAAGAATCCAAATTACCCATTTCAATTGGATTACCAACTCTGAGTTACACAAGAGAACTTGAATTACTTGAGGAGAAACCAATGCAAATCAAGCTCGCTCAATTGATAGAGTTGGAGGAAAACAGAAAAGAGGCTTACATGAAGCTCCAAATTCATCATTCTTAGATGACGAAAACATTTGACAAGAAAGCAACAAGGACTTTCAGTGAAGGTGATTTAGTGTTCAAGTGGGATGAGCTCAAAAGAAGGCTTGGTAAACATACAAAGTTTGATGCCATATGGGATGGCCCATACATCATAACAAAATGAAAACAAAATAACACATTTCAACTTTCAAGGCTGGATGGTGAGGTGCTGCCAATCCCCGTCAATGGGATTCACCTCAAGCAGTGCTACTAAAGAGCAACGTTTTTAGATGTACATAGTAGAGTAGTTTTCAGTTTCAGTTATGCTTTCAATAAGTCCCTCATGACATGTTTCATTTCAGTATTGTTTTTCTTTCAATAAAGTGCAAATACTCCACAGTGGTTTCCTAACTCTGTCTTAAACAAAGTTGTAGTAGTTTCTTTTTGTTTGTTTGGTTTGCAGCTGAGTTATAGAGGTTTTCAAGAGTTTAAAGAGTAGAAATGGACTCCGTGCCCAATGGATAAGCTACATAACTAGTCTATGGTGTTTAACAAGAAAACACTCCACATAGGCCGCCAAATTGTTACCTATTTTTAGCTACAACTCAAAACAAGTAGAGCTGGATTGCATTTTTTATTGAAAGGTACAAAATTTCTGCTAAAGTATTCATTCTATTCCAGAATCTGATTACTTGTGAATTTCCAATGTGATTATGCAAATGTTTGTAATAGAAGAAATCATTAAATTGTATAGTAATGTTGCTTTATTCATATTGTAAAAACCGAAGTCCCACACAAGCCGTGGGAGTAACTTAATTTGATTTTTTAATCAAATAATGAATACAAAAATAGAGTTGTAAACTAGACAATTGAAGATAATGTAAACATGAAGGAGGGGAATTATTCATCATTCCTGCAATGATGCATCATTTTTACTCAAAGTCTTCGATTTGTTGTGTCTCCAGTGCCTCCAAGTTGTTTCAACTCCAAGCTCCATGATTTCCTGCAAGATTGTTAAAAGATGGTGTTAGAGAAATGATAAATTACATCCTACTTCATGCCTACATTACCAACAAAAATGTAATACACATCCTATCAGGAATTCACTAGATTATTAAATCATAAAAGAAAAGGCAGATGTTCAGGGAGCACGAAGTTAAATGGAAGCTTTGAACTTCAATTATATTGCTAATTTGTTTGTTTAGTGTGCATGAATAGGTATAATCAGATCATTTCAACCAACATATATTGTTGTGAGTGGTGAGAAGTGTGGCTTCCACAAGGGTTGAGCCCAACTCATAACAATAATATAAGTAGCATTTCAATGTATCATCAATACATAAGAGTCATCAAGAAAAGGACTCCTGTAATAAGAGAAATCCATAAAAGCAGCCTTAATTCATTGTGATGAAAACAAATTGAGCAAACATCCTCTTGCTCATCATTTAGAGGAACAATATAAAAGTAAACAAGTTGAAGGATCATCAACATCATTGTTATCTTGGTTCAGTTCTACCTTGCATTCACTATTGCACTTCAATGGGGTATTGAGCCCCTTTATATTGAGGGGAAAACGAGGCATCAATTCATTTAAACTGTTTCTAACAACTTTTGAAGTACATTCATAGTCAGTAAGGGACTTAGAGAAACATGTTTATTTTCAACAGAAAAGGAGCATCATATGAAGAACAGTCATGAAATGGGATAGTGCATTTAGTGCTTTAAGCACAATCACCTTTCATGGCATAATGAAGGAACAAGAGCACAAGGACTGTAATAGAGTCTAAGTGCAGTAATAACTCTTAGCAGAAGTAATACCATGAAAAGAGAAGCAACAGTAGTGCCATAACATGCTACAATTTGGTGATTTTAGTTTCAAGCATTTTAGAGTTTCATCATTTCTCATGGCTTCAAATTTCAAGGAATACACAACAAAAATGGAAAATAAAATGTTTTTAAAGAAAACCTAGATTGAACATGCAAGGCCCACGGCCTAGAGAGAGTATTTTACAATACCCAAATGAGGTTTTAGTGAGAAAAATACAGATTCTTCATTATTACAATTTACCCACATGAGGATTTGTTTCAAAAATGCAAAAAATTTGTAAGAGAATACCATGGCTCGAGCCCAAGAAATGGAGAAATACAATGCTTTCATAGTTTCAATTTTTGAGTTCAAACACAAAAATATTGATAGAAAAATACACTGTTTTTAATACCTAGATCAAGCATAGAAAGCCATAGCCTGAGGAGAGTTTTGTTCATAGTTATTCACCCAAGGGTAAAGACCATTTAGGTTTCTATCAAGTCATAAATCTGAAGCAAGAAGGTTTTTTTTTTAAACACAGGAATTTGTTGAAAAATCTCAAGGAAGCATGAATAGGAGGTTGTATTGGAAGTCCCTTATTTGGTGAGCCTAATGGAAAAATAATGGATTTCAACAGGGCTACGAAATACCATGAAAGAAGGTTTCTTGAGCTGATTTTGTAAGATGGCGCAATTATTATCTAGGGCTTTGATTTTTTCTACACAGAAATCATATGGAGGCCATCGTTGAATTACCATTCTCCATAATTTTACATAGAGACAGAGAATACAAAAGAATTGGGAAGAAACCAATAAGGCCATTCCACACATAGGAGATTAAGGGAAACATGAAGCTCAAAATAGAAAAAAATAGAAGCATACCTCCTCTATTTTCCTTTAGATTGTGGAAAAATCAACAAAAACATAGCAAAATCTAAGTTCCAAGGTTCAAGTCCATGGCAGCCAGAGGAAGTGAAGAAGTAACCACAAAGAAAATACAATAGGAAATAGTGAAATCCATGGCCAAAAATGACTAAAATACACTCAGAATGAAGCTCGATTCTCAGTATTGTCATGAAGTATACCCACCTCTACTTTTTTCTCCTTCAAAATCTTAGAAAAGAATCATCAAATATAAAAAAATGTGAGGTTCCAACATGAAACCCTTGCTCTCACCACGACGGCACAACAAACTTCCCCACCAAAGGTCAATGCAAATGATCATGAATGTTTAGGGTTCAACTACCTTTGTCTGCCGTAATTCGACATAGGGTGATTTTTTCCAATGATTTTAAATAATCATTATGTTTTATTTGTTCCCCATGGTCTATAATCTCCTAAATCAATGCCCTAATATAAAGGGGCCCGTGAGCTAAACAAAGCTATGAAATCACTAAGGCATATAACTATGTGTTGCATGAAGAGCCTGAAATAACATTTAAATATATATATATATATATATTTCATCATATATTACATGATATGCATATATTGCATGAGGAGGACGAAAGCATGTGAGAAGACTTTGAGTCTTTTTGACTTATGATTAGCAAAGTGAGAGATTGGAGTACTATTATGGGGAGTTATAAGGAGATTTGATTCATGCATGCAAGCATAGTTTACTATTTATTTTTGGTATTTCTTCCCTTTTATGTCTCATTGTAAAGTTATTTTCAAACTCTATTAAAGCAATATTATTGATTATTTTAATAATTTTTGAAATAACTATTGTAATAAGGGGAAAATACTATTTTTTTTTTTGCTCACATGCATGTGAGATAGAGAGATTGCATGATTTTTAGACTTCCATGCATGGGAGATAATTCGAGTTTCAATTTCAGTTGGAGCTTCAGTGAGGTTTTTCTTTGACTTTTAGTCAAACTGGTGAGGCTTTCTCTCAGTTCATCAGTTCACGAGGTATTTTGGTCAGGTGCATGGAGAGGTGGAGATTTCTAGATACAAAGTGCAGTTTGCTTCAGTTTTGGGCTATTTTTATCAGGATTTTCTCTTCTGCTTGGATTTCACATTAGAGATGCAATTTTTCAATCAGTTCCAGTTTTTGGCTGCTTTTTGCATGCCTATTTTGTATATATTGGAAAAAGTTAGTCTTTCCTTTAGTTCTTGTTTTTTTCCTTTTCCTTCAGCAAAGAGACTTCATGTAACTCAACTTTTAGAATTTAATAGATTATGCAACAATTTTTACAGGTTAATTAGTTTGTGATTTGCAAAAGATTCCTTTTAATTTCTAGTATTTTTGAGTTTTTCCTTCATGATTTTAGGAGTCGTGATTGTGAGGGATTGGATCAAGGGATTATTGTGTTTTCAATTTTGAGACCTCTAATTTTTCTATCTCCATAAATATTTGTATGCAAGTTAGTTTAAGTTCACTGGTTATACACTGTGCATGTAATTGACTGATCAACTTAGTTGTGAAAACTATTTTTTCCCTCAAAATTGTATTGAATCAAAGCCTCTGTTTAAAACATTTAGGTGATTAGGTTATCAAATCAGGTTGTGCAAATTAAAGTGTTGAGTAATCATTTGTGAGTTAATTTGCAGTTTAGATTTCCAATTAGGTACATCACCCATTTTAGTTTTTAGTTTAAGCTTTTAATTTCAAATTTCTTTGCCTTTTCCAAACAAGTGCACATAATTAATTTGAAGATCAAATAGGAAGCCGACCTAGAATCCGGAGGTCTAGTTTCATATAGGGTACCCACAACTTGAAATTAGTCCAATGTTGCACGGGATTGCAAAGTTTTGTAGCTTTGCATGCAGGTGCAAATCCCTATGACAACAGAAACATCAACTCAAATTCTAACCTAAGTCCTCTAAGGTTCACAACTATGCTACTTGGTTACCATTAACTAAATTAATAAGAAACTATAAATCAATACATTTAATTAAACTCCATCTACAATATGAAATTACATTTAACCATCTCATTTAATTGAAAAATTAATATGATACAACCATAACATGTATTCCATAGAGATCACTAGAATCAATCCATTTAATTGCATATATAATAACATCTTTTACAAAATCCATTACATAAGAGAGTTCAATATTAGTTTACATCATTACATTGATACATCTGAACAACAATGTGTCCTTGTATAAATGTGAGGAGAGTACATTAAAGTATAATACCTTATACATTAGATTATGGTAAAATAAATGATAGATAATCCACATGAAACAGTACAAATACAAAATTTTTCAATCTAGGAGAAGTCACCACAATCACGAACAAGGAGAGGGAACCCAATGGAGTACAATGCACATTCCTTCCGACCATGTGGTACCCTAAGGTCCACCCCCATGCTAGGAGATAGAGAAAGGATCCCACCACCAGAATCAGTCAAGAGATAAGAGACAATACAAAGGTTTACATGACATCAATGGAAAAGTATAGTACAACAACATATGACAATAACGTGACTTCCAGAGGCACACAACATCAAGGGAAACAAAAGTCAAGGGAATACTAGGTTGTTGTAGGAGGAGTGTCATCACATAGTTTGTCATGGGTTACCTAGGTAGATCTTCCTAGGCCCTGACCCCCATCCTAGGTTACCCTAGTAGCCTCTATCAATATTTGGCCCCTCATGAAAACTTATGTGGAATTAACATACCTCTCATGAGGACGAGGTAGTTGATCTTGCCACTCCAAGCCTTATTGACTCATATCAAGACTATACGAGCACTTGAGCCATGAGTGAGACATTCACTTACCTTGATTAGTGTGATTACTACCCAACCCCCTAAGTTCATTTTAGGTTATCACTTGATTATGAAACTCCCACAGGGGTTACCCAAGTGCCACTTTGTGTGCCAACCCCCATTGAGAGCCACTCCCCTACCAACAACTAGGAGACCCAATAAAATCAAAGATCAAGGCCAACTTGCACAATCACAAAAATATATTAACATATACAACAAGGCAAGGCATAACCCTTGCCACTCACAAGTTTCTAAAGTTTCCAACCACATAGGTGAACATATTGTGCAAGGCTAATAACCATCATAAATACAGTCAATATAAAACCAACCAACACCAAATTTTATCAAAATTTCCATCAAGAAGACAATCCTCCCTAGCCTTTGGAAGACTCCTAAGATTCATTTCACAAGATAACATAACATTGAACAAAAGCCACAATTCATTTCCAAATAACATCCATTCACTTGCTTCACATGAAAAATTCAAAACAATAATGGAAAAGTAGATTCTAAAGTAGGTTTACGAGATACTCATTTCATGTTATCTAATTAATCATCTAAAGCAAGGTGCTCTCTTTCAAAATACACTAATTTTTGTTTATCTAATTATAAAATTATATCAATCTTTTCCATAATGAAATATTTTTTGTTTCATATATTTTCTAGCCATAATTACATAGTAATAGGGACAACATTATTTTCATTGATGTATTCAAAATACACATACATATATGTACTCTCTCTCTATATATATATTCTGGTATTTCATTAAATAAAACTTTGTTTTAAAAAGATAGAATACTGAAACTAACATATACAAAAATAAGTATACTTAAATATATATATTCAAACCCATCTATTTAACCACATTCAGATTTTATTATTTTTTTGTATGCAAATATATCAATCCCAGAATAAGGTAGTGACATCCCCAACTGAACATAGAGACAATATATATATATATATTAATTCAAATTGATACTCATATAAGCATATGGCTTTGGGAATTAATCAAATTTCATTTTGCACAGGAGCTAGAATCGATGTTATTCAACTACAACTCACACCGAATTTAACTACTAGTTACAACGAATGCTAACATAGAGATATGTTCGCATGATTGTATTATACAGGGGTGGCTAAATAATTCCCAAACCCAATTAACATGCGAGAGTTTGATTTATTGAAACAAAAGATAGTAATCCACACAACACTACTTGAGGTGTCATTCAAGCACTTAATACATTCAAGAAATGATTCAACTAGTAGGATTGGGTCGACGCTTGGAAATAGAGACGCAGGGGTGGAGTCTATACATGAATGTTCAGCTTGAGAAGTTTATGCCCAAAATTTAGCAGAGTAAAGAAATACTGCTTGAAAATCAACTCGCAAAGTTAACAAAAGAGGGCGCCATGACGTAGAGGGATATTTCAACCAAGATTCTATTTGAATGCAATGCCTGAAGATAGGAGAGGGTGCTAGGAGAACTTGCACAAAATTTTAACTAAATAAGGAGTATTGCTCAAGAACCAACTTGAATAGGCACTAAGAAAAGATGCCTTGGCAGAGAATGGCTTGACCCAAATTTAATTATAACCCATTGAATTAATACACCAATAAACAAATCAGGAAAGATAAGTGACTGGCGAATGAAGGAAATAGGGTATTTCCAGCTTCAAGACTTTTCCCAAAACTATGAAGTAAGAGAATAGGAACATTTATCTATTGTCATAGGGAAGAATTTACAAAATAGAGACCCACTGAGATAATAAGTGGAATACAATATCACAAGTTAAATATGAAGCTATTATTGGGGAAGTTGAATTAGTTCTAGATAGTACAAATATTCATTGTTTCCATTCAAACTCAATAATTGCAGACATGTTTTATTTCAAGCAGCATTCAATACCAGTCATTTATTCTAAAACAGAGAAGAAGATTTCTCAAGAAAGAACCTAGAATAATCAAATAGCTGAGCTAAAAGTGTTGCAGGGTTTGAATTCCAGTTGCAACTCAAATTTTCCCAAATATTCAATTACAACTTCAAGCTCTTCTGAATCCAACACCTTTGTAAAAACCCCAAAGCCTCCAAGAACAAAATTTTAGAGCTTTCCAACTTCCAAGAAAATTTTCAAGAATAGAGAAAATTCACCGCCAAGAAAAGTAAGATTTGTTTCTTGAAAAATAACCCAAAAGCTCCTCTCTTAGCTAACTCCAACTAATTTATTTATTATTCTCCACCATCTATAACTGCATCCCTTTCTTTAATTTTAATTAAGTTATTTTATTTTTATTTTTCACACTATTCACAACTGCCACTAAACATTGTTATCTTTTATAATTTTAACCATATCTTATGATTTACACACAATAATCAAACAATTAAAATATTAATTTATTAATTTAATTCTTCATTTCCAACTTGTTTGCATTTAATGTCATATTTTGATATATTTATTCTTTGAATTCCCTTATTAAACCATAATTTTAAATTTATTTAAAATAAATAAGGACAGTATTATTATTTATTTAATCAATACTTCAATCTTATAAAACTTTTATTTTAAGTATTCTAAAGCCTTTTTAGTTTCAATAATTCTTATTTTAATGAAATAATCAAACAAAGGCACAATCATTGCATTACTCAAATGAACATACAGTCACACCATACTTGACCACAAAGCGAAACAAAAAGTAGAACAAAATTAATATTGACAAGATGACTCAGACTAACCACACAACAGGGAATGATAAATAGACACTCATCCTTGTCAAGGATGATGGCTCAACATGTTGGACTCGATTCTATGTCCAAGTCATCCATCTCCATTGGGCATAAGACACACTCAAACCTGGATATTCAGTTGGAGTTGATGCCTAGTACTTGCAACCTGTAACAAACCACATGGTCAAACATGTACATAGGCAAACAATCAATCACACCATGGAGAGAAAATCGTAGCATTGTAGGGCACTCGCAAGCAAGTGATGCAACCCTTTTCCCCTTCACCAATACATCAACACACAATAAGCTGATATCGAATCATGATAAAACATACATCCAATAAACACATAATACTCATATCAATGATAACTCACATAAACAATTAAATTGATCTACCAAGCATGGGGGAATCATAAAACATCAGATATAATAGTGTCAACAAGTATCATCATAACTAAGCATCGAATTATCACAGTATCCAAGTGTCATCAAATTGTATCATAAAGTCCAAATACAATCCAAGTAATTGTCCAAAACCAAAGCAAACTAAGGAGCACTACAAATTAATAGACCCTCCATTTTTCAGATTCCACATCTCAAAAGTATTACTGGAAAAATTATCTACCTTTAATCTCCTTCATGTGTTTTCTATTTGAAAATTCATACAAGTATCTTTTACACAAGCTCCTATTTCAAATTGAATTAGTTCAAAAAACCTAACAACCCATAACAAAAACCAAAGGTGATCAAGATTTTATACCACTTGAAGGAAGCTAAGGTTGTAGAACAAATTCCTACACTAATCTTGAGAGAAAGATGATGCAAGTTTTTAGATCTTTACAACAGTTATAGAAACTAAATAGAAATAAACATAAATATCATTCATACAACACAATGATTTACATGGGGAAAACCATTTTGAGATAAAACTTTCACTCAAAAAGCCACCAATTATATTATTCTAAAATGAATAATTTTACAATATACTTGTAGAGCAAGATTTTCACAAAAAGTATTAACAACTAGATATTTGGAGACAAATCAACATCTATAAGACTCTCACACACTTCCATCTCAATACACTAATATATAAGAGATACAATACATAAAATCATCAAATGATATTTACAAAACTATGAGTTAAAACCACCTACAAAGTTGCACCCAAATTATCTCCAATAAAAGATGCCTATGATGTGTCAAAAAACACACCAACACGTGTAACTCCCCCTTACATCTCTTTTATGTTCAATACATTTTCACATTTCCCAATTTGAGAGACCTAACTTTCTCTAGCCATAACTTTTGATCTAGGAGTTCTATTGACAAACCATTTGAACAATTGGAAACATGAAGTGTTCTATAAAGCTTTAACTAATTTTGTTGGTTACAACCACTTTTGAGCCCAAAAATAACCTCTAATGGCCTCAAATTGGACTTTGAAACATTCAAAAATAGAAACTTTAATATCTTCAAGTGTAGACATGATCTTATGATGAAACTTTATCAACATGTTTATTTATCCATTCTATAGCTTTGGGGAAGTTTCAAACCAATCCATACTAAAATATAAAATTACTATAAATAGTAACATTTTGTAATTGCAAGGTTGCGACACCATTTTTCTCTATTGTTGCATTATCTAATTGAAACAATTTTAAATTTCCAAGTACATATTTGTTGTTCTTGTTGATGTTTATTTGTTTACATTTATAAAATATTTGTGAATCTTTTGATTCAACATGTGGGATATATAATACATATAAAATATTTCTAAGTACAAATTGAATGGCAATCAAAAAAATAAAATAGATGGTATAATGCTTACAAGACAAAGCTTAGTACATTAAATCATCCAAAAACTCTTGAGGAAATAGGAGGATTTTGTGTGTATGTTTATCCATGGCTCTATTGCAATAAAATGACACTAACACACAAAGTTTCAACCACATATTTAAGAATATTAATACATTTATGTGATGAGTAAATTATTATTATTTTTTTTTTTTTGATGAATAGGTAGCTATATATATTAATTTAAATATAAATGTACATATTCACAAAAAAAGGATGGGTAGTAAAAAGGCACACCCTAAGAGTCAAATGGGTAGCACCCAGAAAAACTAATAGATCACATGGGCGAAGCCCAGAAGTCCAAAATTACAAAGTAATAAAAAGGCCATTAAGCGACCAGAGTAGTGCCAGGAGGGTATTTTTCATTCAAAATTTTCCCCTAGTAGGGTCTGGAGTGATGTTAGGAGGAGAACCCAAACTGTCATCAACATCTTTTTTCTCTTTATCTTCTTCCTCGTGCTGGGGCGAGATTGCAAGCACCAGACGTGGAAATTTTTTACCAGAAGCTGGCCAACCATAGCCAGAAGCAGGAGGGCCATTAAAGGGCCACCCAAAACCGCCATCGCCACTCCCTGAAGCACCGCCAAAAGGCCACCCCTGGCTAACCCGCGGCGAAGGAGAATGGTTTCACCAAGAAGTGCGGGAATCCCACCGAAGTGGAGGCTAGGAGTGGGGATGCGTAGAGCCACCCCGCTACCGGCCCCTGGAGGGCGATCGACAATGGGAAGAGGTGGGAGAAGTGGGGACCAGAGCAACAGTACAAGGGGCATTGCCCCAGTGATCCAGGAGAAAATGAAGGTGAGCAACCTCAAGGGCAACTTTGCTAGCTTACATCTGAACCAGTAGAAGCACATTAGAGAAAATGATAGCTTTAGTATATAAAGATACATGAATATCCATTTGAGTATGTGAAAAAATACAAGAATTTCTGTCTTTCCACATATTGAAGAGAATTTCCACCTTGAAAGTGTGCCAAAGCTAGGTAAATTTTGTAGGAAATCTGGGAGAATCTCCTAGCAACACTATATGCCAAGAGAAAGGCTCTGGCCTAAAGGGCCAAAAAAATCATGAATTCAAGTCCAAAGCTACTGGGCTCTGGGACAAAACCAGAAAAGATGCTTAAAATTCTCAGCTTGCCCACAAAAAGGGCAATGAGGGTCCCATACCCCCAGGTGAACAAGCTGAGAACCCACAGGCAAGCCTTGGAAAAGAATACACCAAGCAAAGTGGGCAAGTTTCGGCTCAACACTTGCAGACCAAGTGGTAGTAAATCTTTTACACCAGACATGAGCAGGAGATTGAAGAAGCCACATCTGGTTCAAACTCTGAATCATAGGAAAATGTGGTGAGAGCCACTTGTAACCAAGCCGAGACTTGTAATTTCTAAAAGGGGTGTCTGGAAACCACTTCCAGTCTTTCCACCAAGGTAAATTATTTTGATTATTTGTTCATGATAAACTTAAGGGTATATAGATTATGGTCGTATGTGTTTCCAATTGAATATATCCATTCATACATCATGAACACCCCATTTCCTTAATTTGCAAGATCTCTTTATCATGCTAATTGTGAACACATAACAAATTAGTGACATAAAAAATTGGACTTAAACTTATGTTTCAAAAAATTGATCTATTAACTAATAACTTTAAATGAACTAATATACATTATTTGATATTTTATCATTTTCTATTATCTAAGTAATCATGAATCCATCTTATAAATTTTTCTCCAAATATTGAAGGATCACCTTCTTGAACCTTACAAAGCTAAACAAGGAGATAGCCTTCTCTTTATCTTTGGGTTTTTCACTCAACATATTACTCCATTTTACTTCAATTCCAACGGATACCCATAGAATTTAAATATAATTCATCAATGGTCCTCATAAGTGTTCACTAAACATAGAACAATCCACAACAAACCATATATTAAAACATTTCAGATTACCCAGTTTATAAGCATATGCATTAGAGCATTGCGTGCACATGAAAACTCAAACATGGGTCCACTATATGATTAAGACATGTAAAGGATGAAGTAAATACTCTGGCCAAGATTTCAATACAAATGAGGAATTTGATCAACAGTTAGAGCTACCATGATTGAGAGAAGATATAAAGTAAAGCTTGTTGATGTGAAACAAGCTTTATTTTGGGATAAAAAAAATTATTTTATTGCCATGGGAATTTGCTACTCCTTTTCTTTATACATGTGCAATATTTTTACTCTTCATCTATGTTGGATTTTTTATTTCCTACACTTTAAACATAGTTAGTTCATGCTTTGTTTAATACTTCTTGTCACAATTTAATTTAATTTTTATGTTGCTAATTGTTGGTTCTATTAATATGGTAGAAATCACTTTTTAGCTTTGATTTGAACATTAAAAACAAATATACAGGTCCACTCTTTTACTATGAGTTGTTGAAAAATAACATAGGCCATTATATTGGAAATTTTGGATGTTTAATAAAATTGCTGCCACAAACTCAATTTTTAACTTAGAGATCCAAACTTTGATATAAAATCTTATGATGAATTATTTAAAACTTCTTAATTATCAAAATATCAACCTCAGATTACTAGATAGTCCATTAATTTTTTTATGATAAATAAATTTGTTAAATCCCTTCAAAAAGATTTGTATTTAAAATCTAAATCACATGAATGTTTCACTGTAAACAATTCTAAATTTCTAAATGATATATCCCTTTCTTAACACTTTTATTTTAATTTAGATTGACTAACTTGGAGGACCATTAAACTTGATTCATGTCTCTACCAATGTTACTAAGCTGCCCCATAAGTCTGTACAAAGTCTTACTGTCAATTATATATTAATTTTTCTCAATGGTTAATGTTAACATATCCCTGAACTATATTGCATAAGATTTTAGTTAGTGGCCAAAAGCTAACTAGTGCATACTCTCAAATGGCACTCCATTGTTAGATTTTGCTGCCCACATCCTCTCATTAGGTCATTAGGGTTTTGTATAAGTGGTTATATTTAATTTGAATTGTACTCATTGAGTCAAGTATGTCAAAATAATAAATTCAAATTAAGATATGAAATCATATTCAAAAATATAATTACCATGAATATTGATTTCGAAGCTTTGAAATCGAAGACATTATTTTTTGAACTCCACTTTATGAAATAATTGATTTAAAATCCAAACTCCAAATTTACAAAACTCAAACCCTAAATCCAAACCATAAACAATATAGATTATGAATGATGCTTAACTCCTCTTTCTAAATTTTTAAGATGGAGAATCAATCATTATATACTGAAGCCTAAACCAAGTTAAATTTTTTATGATTTGAAAGCTTATCACTAAGCTTCAAACCTCAAGCTTTTTCCACTTCGGTCCTTTGAAATTAATTTATAACCCATCCAAATGGTTGGAGAAAAGCTATGTCTGAAATACTTAAGAGTTTGCAAAGAGTTTTTCAAGAACATATTAAATGTTGTGTTAAGGCTGAAACCTGATCTTTTTACAGCTTGACCATAGTAATCCACTCTGAACATAAAACAAAGAAAAAAAAAATGTTAAAAATCCCAAGCCACATAAGCTTGAACCCCAAATCCTTCATTAGTTTGGATTTGAAAATGAGTTTGCAAGCTATTTTGATTACTTGATTGTTTTGCTTGTACAGTTGTTTATATAATTATTTGACGATTTAGATATTGGTAAATTCATTTTAACCATGCTAATAATTATGTTGTGTCATGTAACATATTAAAGTAAAGCTTCCAAAGGTTCGACCTTTGTAGTGGTTTTTCAACCTAAAAAGACTTGGTTAAATTTTGAATGCTGAACTCTGAAGTCTTAGACTATCAGACTCACAAAGGGTTTTTCTCAAATATATAAATACTTACGAAAGCTTGATATCCCAACGACTTGATAGGAAGAAAGACCTTAGAGGTCTTGTAGAAATTTCTTAGGAAACTACGTTTATAGGAAGAAAAACATAACAGTAAGTTGCCGAATGCATTGGATGCCTTGAAGAAGACATAAAGATTGTAAAACATGGATCATATGTGTTATGCTCCGAGCATGAAAAATTCCCTTGGGAAATAATTCAGGCTCTTAAAAGGAAATTTTTTTGATGAATTTATATTTGAAGAGAGCTAAGGTCTAGCTTGTCTAGCATAAAGTTTATTCCACTATTCCATGACATGCACCATACATCTGTGTTTAATTGCTCCAAAATGACTATTGTAGTGCAATGTATTTGGGTCACTCGAGAAGTGGATGGTTTGGTGGTATGCCTACTAAGCAAGGTGTTTTTATTGCACGAAGGTTTGCATAGATACAAAAAGTTTGTTGTGAATATAGAAAAGTTTTTTTTTTTTAAATACCTCTATTTTTATGGAATATAATGATTGAAAATTATATAAAAAGAGTCTTTATGAGGATGTTCTAAGAATCTACTATGAAATGTGGAATGATTTACATTTCTCATTTTTCTCCTTTAGGAGACCTTCAATAGGGAGATAAAGTGGTTATGACGACATATGGGAAAGTTTCTTTTTTTGTTGAGTGACCATGCAATATTTATTTATTGGCTTGTCACCACACATGAAAATGAAAAGGTTATTGGTCTCAAAGTAGAATTTATGAAGGAAAGTTTAGTTGCTTGAATGTGTCTCTTCTTTTTATAGGTTTACAAGTTGTAGTTGCAACTTCAAATTCTTCAAAGGACCAAGTGCATATGGATGATAATTTTGATTTTATCAAACAAGGGATGTCTTTCATTAAGAGAGAGGTTCAGGTAACACATTTTTTTGATTAAGGTAAGTGGTAAAAAAGGGTCATAAAATTCTTACAAATACAACCAAAAAGTTGGATGGAATAGTCCTAAATAGGCCAAAAATTGCAGAGAAGCAATACAATATAGAAAGAGAAACAAATGTAGCTAATATGCCTTGAAAAACTACTTAACAAGAGAGCAGGGATCACCAAAATCCCACTTTGACAACCCTTCAAGAGGGATTGACCTAACACCCATAACACAAGAATGATATTGGGAAGAGGAAGAAGGAAGACCTTTCCTCCTTTACGAACAACAATCCAAGAAATACTATCATCCAAATGCTCATTACAAGGGGGAGCATGAGGAGAAACCCCCATGGAGGGCTTGTTAGCACATGATGTCACATACGTAGGAGGAATTCCCTCACAAGGAGTCCAAAAACATGAGAAGAACAAAGAAGAGGTTCCAAAACTAAAGGTAGATCGATTTGCAAGGGGGGTTCCTACCAACGAATCAACATCAATATATAAATCAACAAAAGCATGAATAGTTAAGTGGTATTTAGTATCATCTTTCCACCATGTAGTAGAGCCCTTGCAGTGCAAGAGAGGAAAATCCATAGCTAG
The DNA here is from genome assembly GCA_007258455.2 of Sequoia sempervirens. Lineage (NCBI taxonomy): Eukaryota > Viridiplantae > Streptophyta > Pinopsida > Cupressales > Cupressaceae > Sequoia > Sequoia sempervirens. The sequence continues at coordinate 83,398 of VDFB02342256.1, forward strand.
GTGATCGATGGAGAAGCACTATTGAAAAGGATCGAGTCTTATTTAATTAGTTGAAGCTTTAGATCGGTACTAGATGGTTAAATATCAATAATCATTTACCCTATTGATGAAATTATGAAAAATAATTC
>VDFB02342257.1:0-17975 GCA_007258455.2 Sequoia sempervirens
GGGTGTTTTGTACAATCGGGTTTCTATTGGATGTTGATGTCTTAAATTCCCTCTTTTCAATGAGATCCTTCTCTATTATAACCCCCTTTTCCACTAGTTCCAAAAAATATGTACAACAATGTACCCTTAAGTTACTCCTAAGTTTTGCATGAAATTTTTCTTGAAACATAGTAACTTTTTGTTTTTCGAGTATCTCAACAGGACACCTACTAGCTATAGTCCTCCATCTCTGGAAGAAAGCGATGAATGTTTCCCCTTCATCTTGCGTTGTGTGACACAAGGTTGCTATATTTATCTCGTGGTCTATGTTGAAGGAGAATTGCTCCACAAATTTCTCAACCAGTTCACCCCAAGATCTAATGCCAAAATCTAGACCTGAAAACCACTCTAGTGCAATTCCTACAAGACTTCTTGGAAATAGTCTCATAAGATACATGGGGTCATAAGCGATATCTATGCACATGGTAGAGAATTCCCTTATATGTTCTATTGGATTTCATTTGCCATTGTACTTAGGGAGATTCGGTATGACATATCCATGAGGGAAAGGGGTCATATACAATGATCTATCAAAGGGAAATGGGCATATGTCCTTTGTTGAAAATGATTTCTTAGTTGACACCGACATGTTATCCATTTGTGTTTGTAGTGCATGTATTTGTGTTTGTAAGACATCAACTTGGGTCAAAGATGTGCTAGGGGGATTATGTGGATCTGTGTATGTATTCTAAAATCCAAAGTCTCATGATGGGTTTCGATTAAACGTTGGTATTTGAGGTGGGTTTGGATTCAGAATGTTGGCAAATGTGTTCTGGTCTAGAGTTTGCATAAATTGGTATTGACCTGGGATTTGTGTGAACGGATTCTGACTACCAATCTGGGATAAATGATTCTGATTCAGAATTCGCGTAAATGGATTCTGATGGCTAGTCTAGACAAAGGGGTTCTGATTTAGAATCTGATTGAATGGATTTTGGTTGCTAGTCTGGGAGAATGGATTCTGATTGCCATACTAGAATGAGGGAATACCTCCTATTTGTGTAATCCGTGGTATAGTATTAGTGACTTGGGCACTAGGTATGGCCATCGACTGTGGTATGGTACTCGTGATACTAGCATGAGGTATGCTCATTGACTGTGAACTTGTGACATCGACATAAGGTGTAGAGGCTAACATTTTAGGTCTTTTACTCCCAACAAGAGGACAGAAGGGAGTGGATGATGAAGCCCCTATTGTGAAATTAAATCCCGATGTCATGCTAGATGTACCAAATGGAGATGTATGGACTGTCATACTTTGTGTAGGTGTGCCAGATGGCATAGTTGTGTTGACGTGAGGTATAGTAGTACTAGTAGTCGTTGTATTTGTCCCTTGTGTAGTTTGAGTTTGTAAGGTGCTAATATCAAATCCTATAGGTAAGGTAGTGCCTTTAGCTAGCAATTTGGCTAAGTATCGCTGTCGATCATTTGCTAGGTACTTATCTACAAAAGAGGCAAACTCAAGGTCTTGTGCAGCAGCCTCTATGTCTTCTACTGCAATATGTACTTAAGTGTTTCTAGTGGTGAATTTGTCTAATAGAGTCTTATGAGGTCTTGAAGAAAATGGATTGATGAATTCATTTGGATTCAACATCTTTTCTCTCTCTCTTCTTTTAGACCTAGTTTCGACCATGTAAGATTAGCTCAATATGCAAGAAATGCAAAACTACGTCTATGGACAGTATGACTCTAGTCTATGTTTTTGGGATTTTCTGAATGCAAAATAAGGAATGTTCTAGGATGACACTAGTCTAAAGTCTAAAGATGCAAAGTCTAACCAAGAACCTAAAGTGATCAAATCTATAAACCCAAGATGGAGGGACCAACTACCTAAAGTCTAACCAAGGCGTTAATTTCGTTAAGTCAAGGAACCAATGTAGGACGAGGATCAAAGAAAAGTCGAGTTTCCTAACTAGACTGATGAGCTAGGAGGACTCTCTGTAGGACAAAGGATAAAATGATAAGACTAGGTTCAAATGACAAAGTTCATTGACACTATGATTCTTCTAGAGTGTAGATGATGGACCTATCCTAAAGTTTGTAAAAATGACCTTCCTAGAAGTTTACTCCAAAGGAAAAATGTATTCTAAGATGAGACCAAATTCTGAATTAGGACAACTATGGTAATGACTATATGAACCTAAAGGATGCAAAATTGAGCAAAATCGTTTCTTGTTTCCATTCAAGGACAGTTTGTGGAAAGACAACTGAAACTGATATGACCGTGTTGAGTAGAAAGTGACTGTGAATTTTGATTTTCTAATAATCAGAAAAATGTGTTGTAGGATTTCACATATGCAATTAAGTTTACCAGTTGCGGTTTTCTAGCGATCAATTTCGTTTCCTTAGTAAAGTTCAATGTGTGACTCTGACATATGCGGTTAACTGTCTAACAGATGTGACTCGTAATGATAGTTGCAACTCAGAATATAACATATGCGGTCTTGTGCAAAGTGAATGCGAGCTAATCTAGAAGATGCGACTCTATGCTAGATAGATGTGATTGATACTGACAGACGCGATTCAAAGCTAAATAGATGCAACTGTAAATAACAGATGTGACTCTAAATAACATATGCAACTTTGAATAACATATACGACTCGAAGTTAAACATATGCGACTTGAAAAATCAATTGCAACCTTCTGGTGAACAGTTGCGACTCTCTGTGTATTTTTAGTGATGAGATTTTAAAACTGACTTTGTTTTCCATGATCAAATTTTGGCAAACAAGAACAATCATAAGACAAAGTGTTTTCAGTTTGATTTGGACTCAAAGAACGTTTAAATTGACAATAGATAAGTACATCCTAATAGGCCAAAAAGCCTAGGGTTTGTATACTTGGTATAGCCCACTGAAATACCCCAGATTGGTGATAAACACCTTTCCTTCTCGAGAGCGGATAGCTTAGAAATTTGGTGGCATTGGCTCCCCTCCACGGCTCATTAACATCTTTCGAGCACACCAATTTTGAATTCATTGGGCAATGACCTCCCAAGAACTACTATCTCTACTCAAGGGGATCAGTAGTGAGTGTCTTCGGGCATGATACTGTACCCTACACTATACTAAGCAACGACCAATAGAATGGTTGGACACTAAAACAAAAGGTATTTAATACGGGCATTTCATTCATGGGGCATGATCCATGCGGTGAGAGTCCCCTTTTGGATCCATCTCGTTATAACCACACTCGTGATTCTTGGGTTTTCCCCAAGAACCCACTTTTATATACCGGCTGGAAGTCCCTTAGGTTCATGGTGCTATCGGTCTGAGTCATCCTAGGGTGAGTACTTTTTCCATCTAGAATAGGCCCAGGTTCTAGAGTTGGTAACCATTTCTCTTACACCCAGGATCACACGAATGCACAAGGGGAGAGGATACTTCGATGTACCAAATCGTGAAGGTAATTACACAGATGTGCTTTCGCACCAAACACAGTAGACACTTGTTAATTTTAATCCAAATGAAAGATTTGCTACACTACCAAACAATCTGTTTCAAAAGTTTAACTAGGGTCTTCGACATGCATTCTACAGAAAAATTTGTTAGTAGTTTCAAGTATTTTCTTTTTCAATCGTCCTGCAAAAACTCGTTAACTCCAAAAACAAAAAGCCCACACACTGAAAATATGATATTAGTAACACACAAATCAATTGAAAACTTTAGATTTTTGAAAACAGAAACAAAGGGTTACTAGTCAATTGCGTCACTTTTTTATCAATTAGATGCGTTGATTTCCTCTGCAATTGCATTCTTGGTATTTACTACTCAGTTGCGGTTAAGGAATTTTCAGATGCGTCATGGTTTTTTAGATGCATCGTTTCAGGTGTCAAATGCGGTTCAAGAAATCAATTGCGTTGCTTCATCAAACTGATGCGTCTATGTATTTCAATTGTGGCATTTCGTCAAGCTGATGCATCGTCTTGTACGAAAACCTAAAAAAATAAAAATAAAAGCCTACGAATACGCGAAGATGGTGTCTTCACGTCAGGTTCACCAAATGTAACAATCTAGAAAATGCAGAAAGAAAAGAGATTAGAGCAAACATGCAATCTAAATCTAAATGCAATCTAATGCTAAGCAACAAAGAACAAAGGAAAGTAAAAACGTAATAAAACTGAACAATCTCACCGAATTGCTATGTATTTTCATGATTCATCTCAATTTCCTTTCTCTATTTTGTTGTTGTAATATAATTGCCCTCAGATTTTTCGTAAGTTTGTACAAGTATAGCGTAAGATAATGATTTAGAAAAACATCGAAGATTCAAGATAAGTGCTCTCAAAAGTCATAAGATTTCGAGAGAGATTGGAATGAAGAAAGATAGATCAATTTATAGAAAATTGATCCTTCGAATGACAGGCCAAGATCAAAATATCAACGAACGGTTGAGATCGACTGATTAGTCATGCATTTTGATAACAATTAGTAATGACATGAGTGATATAAATTAGAAATAGAATTAAAGATTAAATAAATGATTTAATCTTCAAGTTTGGTATTCGAAAACAGAAGAATTATCTTTGCATGACAAAGATGAAGATTGATTAAAGCAACTCTTGTTCGAATGCATGCACAAGGTTTAATTAATTAAATAGGAATATTTAATTAATTCACATATACATGCAAATGAGTTAGAACTGGACGATTGAATGATTTGACAAAGAGATTACTCGAGAACGCCACTCAGACATTAAAGCAAGAGTTAACTAAGCGATTTGAAATAGAGCTTTGAGTCGAGTAAAAGTGAATACTTAGATAACTCACACAATTATCTAAATATAGAGGAATGCGTTAAAATAGAATTCATGAATTAAATAATTTATTTAATTCAAGATTTGATATATTTGAGAATAATTAAATAAATAAGATTTATTTAATTAGTGATGAAGGGATTTAAATGAATAATTAAAATGAAATAAAGGAATTTATTTAATTATAGTTGAAATATGATAAAGAGTAAATTAAATAGAATTTATTTAATTTGACAAGAAGGATAAGGTTAATTAGTAACATAATTAAATAAAAGTGTTTATTTAATTAATGAGGATAGAATAAAAGAAAAGTGTGAATTAATTAAATAATTAAGATTATTTAATTAATAGAAAAGTAATAGAAGATGAATTAATTAAATAGCTAAGATTATTTAATCAATAGAAGAATTAATATTAAGGTGAATTAATTAAATAATTAAGATTATTTAATTAATAGAAATTAATGTTAAGATGAATTAATTAAATAATTTAGATTATTTAATCGCTGACCATAGAAGAATCTGAATTATGAAGAAGAATATTAGCAGAGTCGTGGAAACCCAGACCTTAATTCGGTGTCTACATTTGCCCCTCTTTAATACAATGTCATTTTGGCATTGTGTCAAAGAAAATCGATAAGAAATATGCCTCAGTGTAAAACAGGTGAAGGTATGCCCCCTTGGGAAAATTGAAAAATTGTAGAAAAAAGTAAAGAAAAATTTGGAAATGATCCCAATTAGTCCATTGGATAGCCAGAAATGCAGTGGAGTTGACAGAATTGAGTTTGGAAATGTTAGGGACGAGTACGAGTTGATTGAGTTTGGAAGCTGACGTGGCCAATAGAAAGAAAACCCTAGGTATATATAGAAATTGGGGGAAAAACCAATTCATTTTCACCCTCCTAGCTTCGAAAATTGAGAATTTGCTCTGCACACACAGTGACGATGTCCCCTGTTCTGAACGGCCATCATCGAGCTTATAGGATCCGGACCTTCCAGAGGCCAGCCGACGCAGAACCCCCGGTATGTACCTCAAACTTGACCTTTGAAATTTTCTATTTGCGCATAATTTTATGCATTTAATTCTAAATTTATGTATGCGTCATTTTAATAAAACGCTGCATGTGTATGCGCAAAAAAGGCATCTACATGATAAAGACCGCATTCAAAAATTTACATGCAATGTTTAGTTTAGGTTTGTTGCGGTTTGACACATTTGTAGATTAATGAACCGCATTTGATATTTTGCATCGCATTTACTTTTTGAATAACCGCATTTGTTTATTATGCAACGCATTTGAATTTCCCTCGACATAGCCATATTTATTGCAACGCGTATGTTATAGTGCAACACATATGTGATATAGTTAGCCGCATGTGAAAAAGAATGATGCATGTGTCTAATCAAATGACACATCTAAATGTTATGCATCGCATATGTGAAATAATGACGCATGCGAAAAAGAATGGCGCATTTGGAAAAAAATGACGCATTTGAATAGAAGTTTGTTATAGTCAGTTTGCACTAGGGTAGATGTTTGATACTAACATGAGGCATGTATAATGCCATTGCAGGTCGTGTTGGATATAGTATATACCCGAGAGTCGAGACTGACAAATTTTCGATTTAGGGACAGCTTGTGGAGTGTCGAGCGATGTTTCCTATGGCACCTTGGTCTTCTGCATGTTACAAACATGCCCCAGATTTGGGCGAATCATGGATTATTGACAGCATTGTGGGAGCGGTGGCACTTGGAGACATCGTCTTTTCACCTACCAATTGTAGAGGCCACTGTTACTTTAGAGGATGTCTATAGGATCCTCAGACTTCCTATTAGAGGCACCTGGGTTACGTATGATACCCAGAGGGGTGCAACCGAGATGTGCAGATACTATCCACATGCGGACATCAGACAGTTAGGGTTTGACCACTATGAGATTAGGTGGCATGTGTTGGCTCAGAGGTATAGGTAGCTAGACTGTCTATTGTGTACATTGATAGCGACATAGTACTTCCTGACCATTGAGGTCAAGGTTTTCTCGTGGGGTGGGGGGAGATGCTTGTAGGCATGCTGGAGCGTCGAGTGGTGTATGCTTGGGGTTCATGTCTGCTCGGGATGTTATACTTTCATTTGCATGATATTTCCTACCGAGAGGCACAGTCTATGAGTTGTGGTACCACGCTCCTGATGGTATGGGCATGTGAACACATCGCTATTTTTTGGCCACCAATGACAGTTGACCTTCCACATGGAGCCCCCTATGCCTTCCGCTATGCGGGGGCTAACACTCAGCACCACATAGGAGATACAGGTTATTTCAGGCATGCCATAGACACAATGGTACATTTTACAAGGAGACCATACTTGGTCTGCGCCGATTGGTCAGACAAGGATGAGCATTTTCCAATTTGCCGATAGGTACAGTTCTTGATAGGGAAAACCATATCACATGTCCACATTATAGAGCGTCAGTTGCCAGATCTTGTCCTGCAACAGTTTGGAGAGGTACAGGATGTGCCTAGAGGACGGGTGGAGTTTGCGAGATCATCGTGAGAGGTCCCCCTATGGGGCCTAGAGATTCTAGTGGCCATAGTCAAGGAAAACATTGATGCACTATAGGCAGTTTCATGGGGATGGAGGGATGGTCCAGTAGAACTACAGACCATAGAGGAGTACGATCAGTGGTGGGCAGTACACAAACCAATTCTACTGACAGATCTAGATTAGCCAGTGCTAGTAGAGTGGCGAGGGACAAGTTTTTGTGGCAGGCATGGTAGATGTAGAGGTTGGGGAGATGGAGGAGGCCGTGGTGATGATGGAGGCCATGGTTATGGTGGAGATGATGGCAGAGGTGGATGACGAGGTGGTAGGAGAGGGAGATGTGGATGGAGGGGATGAGGGCAACCATTGTCACTGATCCGTGAGGAGGGATGAGGGGATGAGGATGTGGCCATACCAGACATTAGGAGAGGAGGGGAGGAGGTAGATGTTGAGATAGGCGGAGAGGAGGAGCATCCCAGAGAGGAGGCTATTCCAGATATCCTGGCAGAGGAGGAGGCAAACAGAGAGGAGGCAGGCAGAGAGGAGGTAGAGATTGATGTCTTGAGCTTGTTGGGTGCCTACCAGGAGGATGATGAGCAGGATGATGATCATGAGAGAGAGATTTGTGATCAGATTTTAGAGGATTTGGATGAGGACGAGGATGGGGGAGCTAGGGCCTGGCAGGAGGACACAGGGGCAGTGGATCCAGACATGGATACATTACGTGCTCAGGTTGCATCCTTGGAGGAGCAGATGAGAGTGCTAATGTCTGAGAGGGATGCGCATCGGATGGAAAATGATAGATCGGTGATGGATAGAGATCAGGCCATAGCTCAGAGATAGGAGACCGAGCAGAGATTCATAGAGCTCAGAGCATTATGTACCGGACCATCAGCTGCCTTTGCCAAAGAGTTAGTCAGAGCTGGAAAGAGAGAGATGTATTACTGTGATTTATATGAGTCAGAGATTCCTCTAGAGAGACAGGCTCCTAGCTTCTCATAGGCACGTAGCAGCAGGTCACAGAGCAGGACCCACACCAGGACAGTTAGCACAGAGGGTGTGAAGAAGCCATGCAGAGCAGGTCAATATGACAAGCCTCCCTTAGCTCACAGGTCATCAAGTTTCTGACATCACTCATCCACCCACTCCAGCCATGATAGCAGTGGTAGTTTAGGATAGGGGCACTTCTTGATATGTATCGTGACATTGTATTATGATTCTGTAGCCTGCGGGCTTCCATGTATTATTGACACATTATGACATTGTGATGTGACACTGTTGAGTGAGATATATATATATATATATATATATATATATATATATATATATATATATATATATATATATATTTATGATTTTGGTAGTGATTCTCATGATATGCATTTCTATGTAGTGATTATGCAGTCTTTATTTATACATTTGATGTTTATATGATATGCCTATGTGATAGATGATCATATTTATTTTATGATGTTTATGTAGCTAAGGATATAATGTTGATTTTATATGATGTTATATGTACAATGCTCTCTACATGTGATGCTATACAAATGCAATGTGATGTATGTATTTACATTTGTTTTGTACATGGAATGCCTATGATATGTATTGTATGATGATGAAAGTCTATTATGTCATGATTTCCTAAATATGATAAATTCCTAGATGTATGCATTTTTCTAACATGTATGTGTATGTAGGATGACTTGTATTGTTGTGTGTCACATGACTCCGTCATAATGCAAGAAAGAAGAATTGTTAGTGCGGAAAGAAAGATTGAGAAATAACGAAAGAGATGTGATAAATGTTAGTATTAGGAATCTTTGATGTTTCGCTGTATCACAAAAGGTATTACACTTTATCATCATTGGGAGGGACTAATAGAAATGGAGAAAAACACCATGATATGACATAGATCAAGGTGTGCAAGGTCATCCACTTGCCAACAACAGACAGTCGCAGACAAGGAGTGTCATTAACTCATACTAAGGACACAAGTTGCCCCAGTCTTTTTTTCAAGACAAACCACAGAAAGCAATCAAAAGAAAAGACAGGTCATGAGACGTCATCACTCCTCTAAATCCTTCAGGGGACATCCTTGAGGAAACTAGTAACATGACTCAAAATCAAATTGAAAAGATAGTTGATAGACATCAGTCTAAGAAAATAGAATTCTGATACATCGTTGCTTCTCTAAATCCTTCATGGGACATCCTTGAGAAAGCTAGTAACATAATTCCCATCATAAAGTCAAATGAAAAGATAAGATAAATAAGTCAGAAAGTCAAAAAGCTAGTAAAATATTTGCCAAAACTTGATCTTGTTTGTTTGATTTGTTTTTATTGATAGAGCCTGATATCAGGAGATACACATACCGAATAAGACTGTGAGTCTAGTTTTGATGTTATGACTATCTGTATAAGGCACGAAAAAGCCTGGTTTTAGAAAGATAGGTATCATATAAGATGTTGAGTCAGATGTCATTGATGTGATAACCTATGTAAGGATATGTTTTATTGTTTGACCTTGTCGATTATGCAAGAAGCACTCATCCTATATAAGACAATTCATTTTGTTGATATCAGTAATTAGGAAGGACTCATCCTGAACAATCTGACACAAGTTGATTGCCTTTATGATGACTGTGTGTGAAGACAAACCCTAAAGGACTGACGTAGTGCGGCCTCGGGGGCTCATCGATTGATGGCCTTGCCTACGTTATACACACAAAGACCTCGTAGTTCGACTTGACTTTAACTGACAAGACTGACTACAAATAGAAGAGGTGTGTGAAAGTGAATGTGACGACCCTAATGGACTGATGTAGTGCGGCCTCAGGGGCTCATCGACAGATGGCCTTGCCTATGTCCAGTCATAGAGGCAATGTAGTTCGCCACGACCAATGACCTTGTCATATAGACTTATAGATTGAATTATGATTTTATATAGACAAACCTAAATAGACTAACCTAATGCCTCAGGGGCACATCGGCAGATGGCCTTGCCTACGTCTAGTCGCTGAGGCAACGTAGTTCAACAAACGACAAAGACTGACAAGTGCGACTGACTTTGACTCTGTTTTTGGATTTTTGAAATGTTTTGATTTTTTTGTCTTTTTTTTTAAGTTTTCGATGTTTTTGTGTGTTCTGAGGTCATTTTGCAATGTTTGTGGATTTTTCTATGGTTTTACGTCTTCAACACGGCCAATGGAAGAATCAATATGACACACGTCAAGTGTTTTCCCCCAGTAGAGTATAAGACCAATTGATTATGAATAGGGTAAAATGGGGGATATGAAATGCACTCGATGTCAATTGTTCCAAGTTATGGGAAAGACTACCACTTATTATGAATGGTATATACAAGCGATGGATATGAAAGATAAGGGATATGTACAAGGATAGGTAGTATGTATAGGGATAAGGACTGTGTATAGGGTAGTGGACTATGTACAGGGATAAGGACTATGTACAAGAAAGTGGACTATGTACAAGGATAATGACTATGTATAGGGAAGTGGACTAAGTACAGGGAAGTGGACTATGTATAGGGATAAGGACTATGTACAGGGAAGGTAGATTAGAATAATAGTAAACAAAGGAACAAAATGAAGTACACATGGTGCCTGTTTGCCAGGTTTTCACCATGGTACCTATCCAAAGCACCACTAAAGTGGTTTTCACTATTGGAAAAATTATTTGTCTTTACTATTTTCTTCATCATCTAATTTTTTTTTTTTTTGGTGTTACCAAGATGGCTATTTGCTAGGTTTTCACCTTGGTAATGATTTTATGTGATTTTCTAATTTTTTTGTATTTTTCGCTAATTAAGACAAAGGCTCCCAGAAGCTATGCGTAGAACTTCTTCAGATGCAGACTATTGATTGGTGAGGACAATGGTTCCCCTTCAGTAGTAGAGAGTTGGTATGCTCCTGATCCAAAAGCTTCTGTAACAATATAAGGTCCTAACCAGTTTGGTTCAAACTTTCCTAGTTTGTCTCTTTCTGCTTGATTCTTCGAGTTCTCCATTAAAACTAGGTCACCAATGTCAAAGTTTAGGTACAAGACCTTCCTGTTATAGCTACAATGAAGGTGATTCTAATATGCTTGGAGATGGTCTAATGCCTTCTGTCTTCACTCATCCAGGAATTCTAACTCATGGAGTCTCGATAATCAATACTCATCATCAATGTGGCCTTTCAAGGATACCCTTAGGGAAGGAATCTCGACCTCAATAGGAAGAATAGCTTAAGAACCAAAGACTAATGAATAGGGAGTGGCACCTGTGGGAGTACGAATACTTGTGTGATAAGCCCATAAGGCAGGATTAAGCTGTAAATGCCAGTCACGACCAACATCATTAACAATCTTCTTGAGGATTTTGATGATGGTCTTGTTAGATGCCTCTGCTTGGCCATTACCTTGTGGGTAGTATGGAGTAGAAAAGTGATGTTGAATATGAAATTCATCACAAATGTGGCGGACTTATTGGTTCTTAAATGGGCGGCCATTATCGGTGATTATGGACTGAGGGACACCATACCAACAAATGATATAGTTCAGGATAAATTTAGAAATCCGTGTGCCAGTAATGTATGTCATAGGAATGGCTTCAATCCACTTCGTAAAATAATAAGTGGCAGTGATAATGAATTTGTGTCCATTAGATGATGTGGGGTGGATCTTACCTATGAGGTCGAGTCCCCATTGGGCAAAGGGCCATGGTGATGTTATAGGAAGAAGCTCCTGTGCTGGTACATGTATCAAGTCTCCATGAACTTGGCATTGGTGACATTTCGTTACAAAGACATATGAGTCTTTTTCCATAGTAGGCCAATAATAACCCAGTCTCATAATCTTTTTGGCTAAAGTAGGACTGTTAGAATGGGAACCACATATACCCTCATGCACCCCACGCAAGGTTGCTTGTGCTTCAGTAGAATCAAGACCTCTCAATAGGGTATTATCTAAGGCGCGTCTATATAGGGTGTCTCCGATGATGGTGTATTTGGCTGACTTGTGAAGGAACATCCTACGTTGGTTGTTTGATAGGCCAGTGGGTATGACTTCGGTATGAAGGTAGTCATAGATTTCTTTGTACCATGGGGAATCAGGACCAACAATGTCACACACCATTTCAGAATCTGGGATATCGTAGGCTGGGACCAAAAGCTGTTCTACCAAGAACTCAAACTTAGGCACGTTGTTAGGAATGTTGAGAAGTGATGCAATTATAGCCATAGTGTCTGCTACCCTATTTAAAACATGAGGTATCTGATGAAATTTTAATTTGTCAGAGTACTCTTTAAAGCTGTCAGCCATGCATTTGTAGGGAGCAAGCTTCTCATCCTTAGTCTCATAATCATCATTTACCTATCTAATTACTAGTTGAGAATTGCGATATACCTATAGGTTCTTAATTTTCCACTTGACTGCCATGCATAACCCTATCACTAGGGCTTCATACTCTACTATGTTGTTAGTGCATGGAAATGCAATCCTGAATGACTTAGGGATGGAATCACCCTGTGATGTGATAAACAGTATACCAGCCCCTGAGCCATGATTTGTATGTGAGCCATCAAAGTACAATTTCTATGTTATGTTTGTGTCAATTGTGAATATGAACTCATCAGGAAAGTCTACAACTAATGGGTGATCTGCCTGTATGGGTGCATCAACTAACTGATCAGTAATGACTTGGCCTTTGATAGCCTTTCTTTCTACATACTGGATATCATACTCACTAAGTATCATAACCCATTTGGCCAATCACCCTGTTAATGCTGCCTTGCTGATAAGATATTTTAGAGGATCTATTTTAGCAATCAACATTGTTTGGTGGTTTAGCATATAATGCCTTAGTTTTATGGGTAGCAAATACTACTACAAGAAAGACATATTAATTAGTACTATAGTTGAGCTCATAACCTACCAAAGTCTGACTAATATAATAGACTACCCTTTCATGACCTTCATCGTCATTCCGTGCAAGCAATGCTCTGAGTGATGAATGGGTTGCTGTAATATAAAGAATCAATGGTCTTTCTTCAACAGGTGGCATTAAGACTAGTGGTGTGATTAAATGTTCTTTAATCAGTTGAAAATCCTCTCCACACCTAGCTGTCCATGCAAAGGGTACACATTTCTTAAGTAGATGTTGAAAAGGATGTGTCTTATCTACTAACTGCACTATAAATCTTCTGATGGATTACAGTCTTCCTTGTAGTGTCCTTAGTTGACTGAGATTAGTGGGTGGAGGCATGTCTATGATTGCTTTCACCTTAGCCAGATCCACTTCAATGCCTCGCCTGGAAATGATATAACCTAACAACGTTCCTGACTTGACTCCAAACACACATTTATTTTCATTGAGTCTCACTTTATACTTCTCCAGCCTTTGAAATATCTTGTCCAACACCTGTAAATGTTCTGCCCTTGTCTTGGATTTAACAATGAGATCATCGGCATAATCTTCCATAAGAGTGTGTTCTAGATCATGAAAGATAGTGGTCATGGCGCGTTGATAGGTTGCTCGAGCATTCTTAAGTCCAAATGGCATAACATTCCAGCAATACGTTCCCCAAGGACAAGTGAAAGCCATCTTAGGTTGGTCTTAAGTTGCAATTCTGATCTGGTTGTATCCTAAAAATCCATCCATAAGGGACAACATCTCATATCCTGCTGTCATGTCAACTATCATGTCTATGTTAGGCAAAGGAAAATCATCCTTAGGATAAGCCTTGTTGATATCTCTAAAATCGGTGCAGATGCAGATGCCCCTAGTTGGTTTAGTGACTAGTACAAGAATGGAAATCCAATTTGCATAGTCGATAGATCTAATGAAACCAACATCTAAGAGTTTTTTGAGTTTTGCCTTGACTAATACAACAATTTGTGGGTGCATTTTTCTCAATTTCTGTTTCACTGGTTTGGCACCTAGTTGTGAGGGAAAATGATGCAGAACAAGTTCAAGATCGAACCCCGACATGTCTGCATATGACTAGGCAAAATTTATTTGTCTCTGTGCAAAGAAGTTGTGGAACTCTTGCTACTCTTTTGTTGTCAATGACGCTGCAAAATAAACCAGTCGAGGATTCTCTTTTGTTCCTATGTTGACTTCTACCGATTCTTCCACAAGCATGGATGACTTTTCCTATGCAATGGGGAGAATGTTGAAACCTCCATTCTTAGGTTCCTCAGAGAGGTTTTCACCTTCGGATGAGTCCTTTCTTTTTACTTTTTCATTGTCTAAAGGTACCTTTTGGTTTTTACCTAGAGACTCATCCTTTTTGTCTTGTTTATTCTTTTTCTCATTTTTGTGACTGGAAGGTTGAACAGATTCCCCAAAGTATGCTTTGTTGTCCAAGTCAATAGTAAAACCAGCCTTATGATCACTGTTAGGTATGCCTTCTTGTAATCCCAGGAACTCAACAATCGCTTCGTCGTTCTCAAAAATGTCTAAGACGGGTGTGTCTTGTTGGTCCTAATCGATGAATTTGGGATAAACTAAGGGCACATCATTGTCAGAGTTATCAAAGTTTAATGGGGTCAAGGTAAAGATTGAATGATTCATGTGGTCAGAAAAGTCTTGTACGAGGTCCTTTTTGCTCTTAGGTTTGGATCTAGGTGGATTGATAGGTGGGCCTAATGCCAAGGTTTGACTATCTAAAATATATGGCTTAGGTTGCCAAGAGGTAGGATTTGGATTTGGTGAGGAACTTAACATCAAGTCAAGTTCTCCAAATAACTTGTCAAGGTCCATGGAAGAAGTAGAGGATAGGGAATCCCACTCATAATCATTAGAGTCAGGGGAGTCACAATGATATTGGTCCACTGGTTTGTGAGATGCCTTAATATCTTTTGAAGCACTTAATTCCTTAATTAAGGGTGATGTGGTACTAGGAATTCCAATCTCAATCGATTGAAACCCTAGCCCCATGCCTTTTGGCCACTAAGAAACAAATATTGGTTCAATCCTCCCGTCTTGGTTTAAGCCTAAACCACTTTGTCCATCATATCCCTTGCTCTGCATGATTGTGAAACCCTTTCCATAAAGATTTGTAGGAATGTGAGCAAGTGAGAGAGGTTCTTCATCATCTTCCTGATACAACCAGGAAGTGACATCTTCTGTATTTATGGCCTCTTTGCTTAATTCTCCCCATTTAATGAAAGTTGTTGTGGGAGGAACATGTATAGTGACCATAGACTATCCCCTACCTATTGTAGGTAAACCATATGACTTAGGAGGAATCAAATGGATAACACAATAAGATGTCATCATGTAATACTCTCCATAACCTTGTCTTGGATCTAAACCCTAGGAGTGGTAGGAATTGAGGGTGAAATAGATGTTCAAGTGAGTGTGGATGGATCAACATAGGAAGATAGATTGGACGATGAAGCCTCTTGGTTCACTGGCACTTGACATTGGGGGATCTCTTTTAGATTGGTGCAATATTGAAATGGATCATGATCACCATCTATAGTTATCTCTGTGCCATTGTAAGGGAATTTAAGACACTGATGATATGTGGAAGGGACCGCCTTCATGGCATGAATCCATGATCTACCTAGCAGAAGGTTATAAGGGAGGGTGAGATCCAAGACCTAGAACTTTGTCTCCATTACTGTAGGACCAATTCTAATAGGAAGTGTTACCACCCCCTTTAATTTTCATTCCTCATCATCATAAGCTTTAATGACAATAATTTTGGTCGTGTCTACGCATGCTTCTGAGATACCTAATGCCTTAATTAGTTTTAAAGTGCATAGATTTAACCTTGCTCCTCTGTCTACCAAAACTCATCTAACTTTGGTATCATCAACAAGGACTTCTAGATGTAAAGGATTGTTATGGTTCGTATTTTCAGTCGAATAGTCTTGTTCAAAAAATGTGGCATGATGATTATTGGTCATGTAGCCCACCATTTCCTAGAAACAATTGACATCAAGATCATTAGGGATCGTGGTGTTCTACAAAGCTTTATCAAGAATAGATCAATGCTCAAGGGAAATACACAACAATTCCAAGATTGAGATTTGGGCTGGGGTCTTCCCCAACTGGTGAAGAAGATTATATTGTAGCTTGGAAGGCTATGGTGTTTGCTGTGATGGAGGGCCTTGGATAGTGATCTTAGTACGATGAGTATTGACCGCGCATTCAGGATTTGTAATTATAATAATGGCATTAATATTCTCATCAACAACATGAAGATGATTAATGATTTTGCCACCACTATAATCATGCTTGATACTCGCATAGTTGGTTGACATATTGGTCTTAGTACTCAAACTAGGAACAATTCCTTTTCCATGGTCATGTAGTGGATCAGAAAAGACTTGATGATCAGTGTTTGATGACTTTGGTTTCTGTCCACCAACTTCTATAATTCTCCTTTCGACAAGAACTTGTATGATATTCTTCAGTTGTCGACAGTTTTGTAGGTTATGTCCCTTCGTTCTATGATAATCACAAAAGGCATTATCATCCCACCAAGTTGGTTTAAATTGACCTGGATCGTATTGTCTTGGTTCCTCCAGCTATATAAGATTATGTTGTAATAGTTGTTTGAATACAGACTCAATGGGTTCCCCTAAGGGAGTGAACTCACATTTTTGAAATCTCGTTAAGTCAAGGAACCAATGTAGGATGAGGATCAAAGAAAAGTCGAGTTTCCTAACTAGACTGATGAGCTAGGAGGACTCTCTGTAGGACAAAGGATAAAATGATAAGACTAGGTTCAAATGACAAAGTTCGTTGACGCTATGATTTTTCTAGAGTGTAGATGATGGACCTATCCTAAAGTTTGTAAAAATGACCTTCCTAGAAGTTTACTCCAAAGGAAAAATGTATTCTAAGATGAGACCAAATTCTAAATTAGGACAACTATGGTAATGACTATATGAACCTAAAGGATGCAAAATTGAGCAAAATCATTTCCTATTTCCATTCAAGGACAATTTGTGGAAAGAAAACTGAAACTGATATGACCATGTTGAGTAGATAGTGATCGTGAATTCTGACTTTCTGATAATCAAACAAATGCGTCGCAGGATTTCACATATGCAGTTAAGTTTACCAGTTGTGGTTTTCCAGTGATCAATTGCATTTCCTTTGTAAAGTTCAATGTGTGACTTTGACAGATGCGGTTAACTGTCTAACAGATGTGACTCGTAATGACAGTTGTGACTCAGAATATATGTATGCGGTCTTTTGCAAAATGAATGCGAGCTAATCTAGAAGATGTGACTCTACGCTAGACAGATGCAACTGATACTGACAGATGCGACTCAAAGCTAAACAGATGCGACTGTAAATAATAGATGCAACTCTAAATAACAAATGCGACTCTGAATAACAGATAGGAATCGAAGTTAAACATATGCGACGTGAAAAATCAATTGCGACCTTCTGGTGAACAATTGTGACTCTCTGTGTATTTTCAGTGATAAGATTATAAAATTGACTTTGTTTTCCTTAATCAAATTTTGGAAAACAAGAACAATCATAAGACAAAGTGTTTTCAGTTTGATTTGGACATAAAGAATGTTTAAATTGACAACAAACAAGTACATCCTAATAGGCCAAAAGGCCTAGGGTTTGTATACTTGGTATAGCCCACCGAAATACCCTAG
>VDFB02342258.1:0-42252 GCA_007258455.2 Sequoia sempervirens
GGGACTGCCGTACCTCCACAGGGGAAGAACTTGGCTGAATTAGAATCTCAGGATTTTGAGGTTATCACAGTCAACCTTGGTCGCAGCACACGCCAGACTCAGGTTGATCTTCTACAAGTTGCTACGGACAGTGCCAGGGATAGAATACTAAAAGACGGAGAGGATAAGGCAGCCCTCAAGGCTGAAATCAGACAGCTTCGTCAGTATATTTCTAGCCTTGTGCATAGACCCGATGCCATTAGTACACTCCCACCGATGCTTGAGCCTCCAGCAGAGCAAAGTCAACTCAATCACTTGGTTGCATATGGCAAGCGTTTGGAGGAATGGGAGTAGGAGTTCGTTGCTAGAGGCCGTACTATGCTTACAGAGTTATATCAGTTGCGGTATAATGCGTGAGCTCGTCTTAGGTCTTGAGGGATGAGGGAAAGAGATATGGCAATTAACAAACCCCGGGACGAGATTATGATTGCGCACCTGAGTGTGGCTTATGATACAGTCAGAGATGCAGAGGACAGAGAGGCCATCTACTCTTGGAAGACACAATTGGTTTTCAGGGTAAAGATAGAGGAGCCGGTTGCTTATCGAGTTGGTGAGAAACGCGTCACTAGTGCACTCGGTTTGTGAGACTTTAGTGTCCGCTTACCGTGCGTTATCGAATCGAGGGTGGTGCCTACGTGGGGCTTACCGATGTTCAGTCAGAGCTCCAGGCACTCATTCATACCATTTTCAGTGGGGAGACCATTGGCTGTAAGATTACTCAGCTTACAGTCATGTCAGCATTGTTCGACGAGGCAATGAGGAGTAGGGGCGAACTTCAGTCTCAGATCACAGCTGGTGAGGATATGCTGCATCGACATAGCATTCTTCGTCAGAGTCTCATAGCTCCAGATAGTGATACAGTCAACAATCTCGTTGAGGGATTGATTGCTCGAGATCACGACCAGTAAACTTCAGTTCCCACCTCTCAGGATAGACATTACACACACGAGTTGAACTGAGTGTTACCCTTTCCAGTTAACTCGAGGTTGTCATCACATGCATATCTATTCTGAGACTCGCCTTTCACACTTGGAGTTTCTTTTAGGGTTTTCGTTAACTGATGGTAGTCTTCCAGTTAACTTGCTTTCAATAAGGACGTGCATGCTCGCACAGTTGTCCATTTTTAGATTAGATGTTTCAGTTAAACTGAGGGTAGTTTCCCAGTTGACTGTATAGTTTACTTAATTAGGGTTTGGTGCATAGCTTGCATGCATTGCGAGAACTGTAGATGACACAAGGTGATTTTAGGGTTCCCTACACCTTGATGTATATAAATAAGAGCTTATGCTCATTTGTAAATAACTTTTGCTTGAGAGAGAAATATATGCTGCGCCTACCTTGCCCTCAATATTGCTCTTTTTGGTACTTGTTCATGTGTCTTCACTATTGCAATTGATTGTTATGCCACATAGGGTTTCGAAAGATTGTAATGCTGAATTCTTTCCATAGTTTAGATATATCTGTTTGAACATCTTTATCATTGAAGTCAATTGTTATGCCACATAGGGTTCCAAGAAATTGAGATGATAAATCTGTTTTGTGTTAATTTACCATTGTGATCAATCGTTATGCCACATAGGGTTTCGAGAAATTGCAGTGATAAATCTGTTCTGTGAATCTTTATCATTATAATTGAAGGTTATGCCACATAGGGTTTCGTGAGATTGTGGTGATAAAGGCTGTTTGTGAAGACTTTACTTTTTCAATCGAGTGTTATGCCACATAGGGTTCCATAAAATTGTCTTGGTAAAGTCTTAAATCTGTTTTGTGCCCAATAAGCTGGTTTAAATTGAGATGATAGTTGCGCCACCTTGCCCTCAAGTAGAGAATTTAAACCCGTTTATCGTCAGTTAGTCAAACCTTGCTCCGTTTCCTCTCGCTCTGTTTTCCTGAGGAGATTGGATAGATTAAATTTAAGTTGTAGTTAGTAGATCTGCAAAACCAGAGAAAACTCAGCTGCAACGTATAGGTTCTTTCAAGAAAGCCTTGTGCCTCTACAGCTGAAACAAAAAGACAGGACATAGTTTTAGCTTATTTTCCTTTGCAAGTATATTTGTCAAAGCACAACGAGGGAGCTTCCCCTCCATAATTTGAAGAGCACTCATTGCGTAGTGTACAGGGTGTTCATAACAACTTCTACTCCAGGAGGTGTTAGTTGTTAGCCAACAAATTCAAACCCTGGATAGTCAGAATTTTGTCTTCGAAGAAGACCACAATATTCTGGCAAATCGATTGACTAAACTTTGTAGCACAAATGCGAATCTTGAATGAATCCGCCAATTGCCAACTAGGGAGGAATCTTTCACCACTGAAATTGGAACCTGTAGGAATTCCCACCTAGGGTTTTGAACTCCAAAGAGCTCCACCAAAATACCAAGACAAATAAATAATAATCCAACATGACGAGAAAATGAGCTCTTGAGTCCTTTTATAACACCTTTTAGGGTTTTCCCGTCAAAATCGCTCAACACTTTATAAAGTGACTATTAATTTAACTTTTAAATATTCCCCAACGTCACTTTATAACCCCATATTATTTAATCATTTAAAATCACCTTTATTATTGTATTTTTGCCAGGGGACATTAAATAATTAAAATAATTAAATACATTAATATTATTTTGGGGAGCTAGAAAATGGGGACATTGCAGTTCGTGTGCAATCAGTCATAAATCAGCAAGTGTGGTTGATTTATTTTGAAAAATACTTATTGGATCTACCTTAATTTCAACATTTTGATTGTGCATCAGCATTATGAGGGTTCCATATGTGAGTTTTGTAATGAAGCAGACCAATTTTTTTTTATTTTTTGGTTACAATAGGCAATGCAACACGCACCCGTTAAGGTTAGCTCTAAAACCAAAACGATGCGGAAAGCAACTCTAACCAAGGATGTACACCAGGATTCTGATGTTGGGCAAGGTGTGAGCATACGGTCAGAGGATCTGATGCAATGCAGAACTGGAAAGGAACTCTAACCAAGAATGCGTCTAGGATAGACGAGCATATGGTCAGAGGATCTTATGCAAGCTGAGCTGAAAGTAACTCTAACCAAGATGGCGCCGAGAGATGGCGAGCATATGGTCAGAGGGTCCCTAAGGCTGCTAACTGAAATTAAATAGGCGGCAAGCCAGCCTCTTCCACTTATTCAGCGGGAATTACAAGTAAATAAATAAGAAGTGAGAATGCTGACAGTACTACTGTTCAGCTTACAATAAGATAGTATGCCTGCCAAGAACACATGATTAAGAGCTCAATAGTGCTGCAACAATATGATAAACTCTCACATGCTCAATAAGAAAGCCTAGGCACAAAACTCCACTCAAAGGACCAACTTTATAATCTGATTTTTGACAGACCAGCAACTAGACTGTAGTAACCAGCAACTCTAGAACTCACTATTATGCTCATAAAATGCTCAACACACCTCCAAATGACCTAAGACTGAATGCAAATGACTTTTGGAATGATGGCGCCCAAACCCCAATGGAGCAACCCAACTTACAGCCCCTAATTCTTTTTGGCACAAAACCCAATGCTGCTCAAAATGTACGGCCCTCAAGGAAGGGAAATTTTGCTAGATAAAATCCCATTCTTCATAATAAAATCTGCAATTTAGTACAAGGGGTCGCCCCTACCAAAGAGTCACAATTATGCAATACCCAGAAGGAGAATATTTTGATTTTTTGATTTGTGAATGAAACTTACAATCAGCTACATAAAACTAGCAACACCAAAATTTCACTAACATGCTAGAAACTGAACTACAATTGCAAGAAACCCAACTACAAAAGAAAAGGACTCAATTACAAACTATTATCTCAACTAGTTGCTATCTCTCAAGCAAGAAGATGAGCCAATGCTAGGAGGTATGTTTTCCTCGAAGCGTGTGCCTGAAAACAATCCAGCAGCATAACGATATGGTAGACAAAAGATGAAGAACTGAAGAGCTGAGGCCTGTATTTATAGATTTGAGAGAATCTTCTAGAAACTTCAAGAAGGGCGCCCCAAAATAGTCAAGCAATATTCAAACTTGTGTTGACCCCATTTCCCTCCAATAGTGGCGTCCAAACTTCAATAAGCAATATTTCTTTAATTTAAAAATTACCTTCTCCTCAAAAGTTGGCGTCCCAAACCTCCAACCAATATTTTGACCTTAAGAAATATTTAATTTTCTCCTGATGATGCGTCCACCCATGAGGTCCCCCTTTCAGAACAACATAAAGTCATGTAGCTAGACCAAGGGGTCATAATATTAAAATATAACATCATTTTAATTAAAATACTTATCTCTCCAAAATTGCATCCAAGGGTCAAGAACAACTATACCAACTGAACTGACTGCAAAGAGGAGCCAACTGTACTAAAGCCAACAGGACCACTGCCAGAAATAGAATTTACTAAAAATAGTAAATTCAGAAAGTTGCTAAGAACACCATGCGATCTATACCACTGCGAAGCTCTCTGAAAACCCAGAAAGAATCCGCAATCCAATCACCAAACTTCAAGCAACAACCTCCTCAAAACAAGAAACCCTAATTTTCACCCTCCGAGTAGCCTGCGGGTCCCTGGAATAGGCCAACGGTCAATTGAATTGATCACAATTGAGAAGGGGACATTACAAGTTTCCCAGCCATATGTTATTGTGATCAGCATTTAGCTCAAGTGTACTTTCCTGTTTCAGTTTTATTTTTGTTTCAAAATCAGAAAAGAATAATTTTGTTTGCATATTTCCATGTCAATATCAATATGGGAAATTACAAATGTGCTCATAATCCTCCTCACATAGGCCCTACAAAGGTGTTGGCTTGAATTGACAACAAAAACATTGAAAAGTATGGAAACAAGGACTCAAATTTGACTTACTAACAAGAAATGACTGGATGTTGGCTTACAGCTCAAAACAATATGAAAAAAATTGTATGGATACAACACATCTAAACACTTATTATAATGGTTTTCTAATTCATATTCTAAATTTAAGGTTTATACATAATGTTTTTTTGTAACAGGGTTCAACGCTGTTAAATAGAGATTCAGTACAGATTTTTAGGAGCCTTATGTCTATATTATTTTTGCCAAATAATATAAAAATATGACTTGTTCAAATAAAAAACACTCCCTATAGAATGATTTGAAAAATAATCTCAGTCTAGCTGAATACAATGCTATTGCCTTCAAATTCTCAACACTTATGGTCTTTCTAATTGAAAATAAATCTAAAAACATCTCAAAAGCACCAAAAATGATATTCCTTAAACACACCTGACATTGATAACATCATCCAAACGTCCAGTTAACCAATAGTAGCCATCTTTGTCCCTTCAAATGTAAAGTCATAAGACCAATAAGTATAAATATATTTAGAAGAAAAGCTTGTAGGAACTTGAAGAACATATACATTTGCTTGGTATCTAATATTAGAAAAAAATGTTATGAACGAATGGTTTCTCCTTAATACTTGTCTCATTGCATACTAATAATTGTCTAATTGCACCTCAATCTGGGATTTGAATCACAAGCAAGACTTATAAATTTGTTCCCAAACCAAGTTGTTATTAGTTAGGATAATCTTCTGCCTAAATGTCTAGTGATCTGCATTTTCTTTACATTATTACATAATCATTCCGTGTTCATTTCAAACATTAATCTTATAAATAACAACTTACACATAGAAAATACCATTATTTGCAAAGGAAATCATTCATTAGATCTACAGACTTGTTTACCTGTTACACCCATCACCACTGAAGTAATAACCTTTAAAGGGTTTAAAGTACGCTGTTTCATATCTTTCATGATCACCATAAAGAGTTCTGAAACAACCAGGCCATGAATTCTTTATGCACAAATGGCCACTGCATTCTCCTATAATTTCAACTCCATTTTTATCTACAACAGCGGGCTGGAAAGGATAATTTAATAATGTAAATTGAGCGAGAATTGATATAGTTAAATACTCTTTTAATTTAAGTCATTTGAAAAAATAACCATGGTTGCATGAAATATGTAAATATCTACCTCAACACCAAAGAAAGGAAGAGTTGCCGAACCAGGCTTTTGTGGCCAAGCACCTGGTATAGGGGTAATCTATGAAGATAACAGCAAGAGATGAGATTCCAACCTCTCACTAATATGTTATCTCAATGTTGTTTAAATTCAGACAATCAAGTTTTCATGGTTACTTACCAAAAGACTTGTGATTATTCATACATGGTTTAACCACGGTGAATTATAAATATTAAAACAATCCCAGATAAAGTTTGTATGCATAGATGCAGGGATCATAATTGCCCAGTAATGACCTTGCTCAATGAAAATAAATAATCGTATAAGCATGTAGACAAGAAATACCATGAAACCACCGGTCTCAGTTTGCCACCAAGTGTCAGATATAGGACAACGACCATCTCCAACAATGTTGTAAAACCACCTAGAACAATTGTCAAAATCAATTGCTATTAGCATTTCTTATTCATTTCAAACCACCTAGATGAACCATTTAAGCTTATAGTTCACAAATGAGAGAAGATGTATTTCTTAGAATTATAAGCTTAAAATGTTCTTCTAACTGGATGTAGAATGTTACTGCCCACAGACATAATTCCTATTTTTGAATTACAAGAAGCAAACATTCTAAGGTTCCAACCCCTTTCGACTCTTTAAGCAGATTTTGTAACTATGACACATATCAACTGTGTTCCTAAACAGTTCTTAATGATATCAAAAAAATGGATGTACATACTTCCATGCTGCTGGATTAATGGGCTCTCCAACACTTCCCAAAACTCGCAATGATTTGCGTGAATGACGTTGAACATACTGCATAGTCAAATATCACAAAAATCAGCTCACACCACTCTTGCAAGAAAACTTACAAATTGTTTCTATGAGATAAGAATAGTTTCTTCCATTTTAAAATTAATTCAAATAGAGAACATAGGGGACAGTATGATACAATCCACCCATAACTATCATCATAAAAGTTTCCATCTATAGATATAGGACGGAGATCACAATAATCTAATGATTTGTAAACATTTCTAATCTATTTCTTTGCTTACTTTAGCTATTAAGAAAACATTTCAATGGGTGGTGACTACATTGCAAATGGAAAGAGCTAGTGCAATGCAAAGTGTTGGTAATTAAACACATGTACAATCTCAAGATCCTTGAGAAAGATATAGAGAAAATATGACAGTCAAACATAAAATGTATATTATAATGTGGCAACCCCTCATTCTACTCATTCAATCATCATACATAAATAAAGTAGGGTTGCAAACGGTTAAGAAACTATCCAACCAAACAGTACTTGCTGACAAATTATTAGGTAAGTGGTAAATTAATTAACTAGGGACCAATCAGCACTTGCTAACAAATAATTATGTACCTGGTAAATAAACTAATAAAGGGAAAAATAGGGTAGGATAATATATGTAGTGAGCTATGTGAGCATATCCAAAAAATCCCATATAATCCAAAGTAGACTTAAGATTAGCTATGGGGCATGCTAACATTCAAACAATCCCCTTGTAATCTGAAGTCTCAAATCACACCACAAAGGCTGAATCTCTCCAATGGATCCATATCACTATGATCATGTGCCAAAGAGAAAAAAAATCTGCATAAATCAAGTACATATTGACTAAGTAACCCCAAAAGCAAGAGATAAATGTTGCATGCAATTGTACACCATACATATGTGGATCGCTCAAAGTAGTATCACCAAAAGCTCTTGAATCAATGAAGGTATTAGTACATAGAGTTGTAGGTCTCAAATCCATAAATCCAAGTTGTTCTTTGAGCACTAGGGGTGTCAAACGCAAAGAAACAAACCTCTAACTTATTATTTGGTAGGGCAACACTAGATCAATTTACTAAGGCAGGTAAGACCTTCAAATTCAAGTTCAAAAATACCTAAGGGGGCTTTTGTAGAGGTATCCTAAATAGGATTAAACACAACTTAAGATGGGGAAGTGTGTAATGTCCCATTTTTAGCTCGTTCAGTTCCCTGATGGTTTAGCCTATTATTTGACCCTTGTAGGCTAATGGAGTTGGATAGAGGGTCTTGTGTGGCAGATACCTGGTCCTTTGGTGGCGTTATTCTTCTCCAGAGCAAGGTATTGTTCAGGTTTGGCCTTTGTTGGTGTTTTGGGACTTAGTTATACACACTTACTATTTATAGTAAGTCACCTCGAGGTTGGAGTCCAGTATTGCTATTAATAGTAAGGAACTTGGACGTGTTGTGGATTCAGTGTTGACCTCCAAGTTCAGATGGAATGGCCAAATAATGTTTATTGAGGGAGATATTATCATTTAAGTTGGCTTTAATGATATTTAATGTTTTAAAAAACATATTATAAAGTTATAACTTAACTTTATGTCAATGGGGCCATTTTGACTTAAAGTGCAATTAATGAGACATGGAAAAGGGAGCCCACTTATGAATTATAACATAAAGTTAAAAAAAAATCATATAATATATTTTAATGATTAAGAAGTGCCTTCTTGGAAATCATGCTTTTCTTGAGAAGTATAAAAGGCACCACAAAAGCAAATCGATTCACCTTTTGAGCATTTTAATCATTTGACACTTGGAGATTTTTAGCTTTGTGGAGAAGAGACCAAGGGTTTCTGCAATTCCAACATTATTCAGATATTGGAGAATGTGATTTCTTCTTTGTTTAGCTTCTTGAGGGTGTGCAATACCATCTTAAGGTTGCTTTTGATGATTGGCTTCAATCTGGGGTCAATATTGAGCAAAATAAGTGAAGTTTTGAGAGGGTCTGAAGGGTTTCATCGTGAAGAACAATCATTAACAGATGCTGCCATTATTACCAATTGTGAACAGGCCATACTATCTCCTTTGTGCCAGCCGTGCCAGCCATTAATGCTAGCGTGTTGCTTCCTAGACCAAAGTGCCTAGTTTCTTGAGCTCAAATCATCTCTATATTGGGCATCCAAGCCAATGAAGGCACTTGTTATTGTTTAGCTAGGAAAGTCATTATTAGGGGCAGATTGATTGCATTAAGGGTTCAGCTGCAGCAATTAATCATTTCCAGATTATCTTATGTTGCTTGTCAATTATCCTAGTATGCTTACTCTGTAGATTTCAATAAAGAAAATTCAATATCAAATATATATATACATCTGTTTCCAGCCATTAGCATTGTTTATTTGCATTTGCTTGTATATCTCTCTTGCATTTCATTTCTTGGCAATCATTATCAAAACTACAAAAAACAAGAAACCCTCAAAAAAACCAAAAAAACTATATAGCAGCTGCATAGCATTTTGCATTTTGAGACAGGAAGGTCATTTTAGTGGTATCAGAGCGGTCTCTTGCAATCTTGTGGGGTATTAGTTCATGAGTAGAGAATTTCGACATTACTCTAGAGGTTCTGAGCAGTGGAAACCACCTCTTGTTCCGGAGGGTGGGACAGTATCAGAGATTTTGGGAATTCATAATTCTAGTAGTGGCAATGATAGAGATAGTAATACAGGCACTATGGCTGGGAGAGACAAGGGACGAGCAGAGTCACTCAGTCCTGATGCCAGAGCCAAGAGATAGTATGAAAATATGATGGATATGATGTTGCAATTGATGGGGACTATGCGACAATTTGTGCCACCCCAGCAGAAGGGTTACTAGGGGCAGTCAAGTGGTATGCAGGGTGGAGTATTTCAGCAGTCGTCATCATCTATGGGATCAATTCTCAGGCCTAACCATCCTACCTTTACCCCTAGAGAGGAGCCACAACATTCACAGTCTCCACCAGTTCAGGTGCTAGAGCATCATGTACCCGCTACAACAGACATCACTAGGCACTATGCAGAGTATATGTCCTTAGATCTAGAGATTAGGGAGGCATTACCACTTAATCAGTTTCTAGACCTGAAAAAGCCTCGAGGAGGTGGTGGAGTTAGAGTAGAGCAGAGGGCACAACAACAACCACAGGGTACTCGGGATTTTTAGCAAGTAGTAAGGTCACTTTTCCTCATTTCAATGGTAGTGACAAGTGCACTGCTAGATCGTGGGTACAAAAATTGGATAATTACTTGTCATTGAGGCCTATGCAGGAGGATGAGGCCATCAAGTTTGCCACATTGCACTTAGACGGTTTGCCACATGATTGGTGGCATCATGGTATGGTCACCTTACAGCATCACCTTATCACCACATACCATGAGTTTACCAATAGGTTGATTGAGCGGTTTGATAGGAAGGACCCCGAATTGTATTTCAGAGAGCTTGCTCAGATTAAGCAAGTGGGTAGTTTGGAGGCTTATATTAGTGATTTTTAGAGACTCTCAGTGATGGTGCCCAATTTATTTGAGTGGAGATTAGTCATATTGTTTAGCAAGGGCTTACTGGAACCTTTGAGAGGATGGATCAAGGCTTTTGATCTCCCAACATTACAGGAAGCCATGAAAAAAACGCGTAGTATGGAGTTGGCTGCTCCAGAGAAGCAATTTTCTCCTAAGGCTATTACTTCTTGCAGTGATGAGAGTCCTCAACAATCTGCTGATAAGAAAAAGAAATCAGCAACTAAGGTGGATGAGAAGTCACGGGATGAATTGAGGAAAAAGATATTGTGTTATTGGTGCGAAGGACCCTACACCAAAGAGCATGACTATCCTTTGATGCCTAAAGGCAAGGCCGACCGTATGATGTGGGTTCACTATGAGCATTCTGATTCTGAAAATTCAGAACAACAAGTTGCTCCAGAGGATGACGAGGTTGGAAGAGCCTGTACAGAGTTTGGACCAGATGCTAAATTGTCTCCTTTAGCATTGTTTGCTGATATATAGAAAGGGTCTTCATTTAGGATCGAAGGAAGGGTGAATGGACAGCTTTGTATTGCTATGCTTGACATGGGGGCTACACATAATTTCATCAATGAGGGATTGGTCGACAGGTGTAGACTCCAGACAGAGGACTTTGTAGGATTCAGGGTTAGGGTTGCAGATGGATATACCCTTACTTGCACCAGGCGGATATGTAATCTCACTCTATTGTTGAACGACTATGAGTTACGGGATGATTTCTATGTGGTTAGCATGGGTGAGATGAACATAGTATTAGGCATGAAATGGCTCCAAGACATTGGAGAATTTACCCTCAACGTACCTAAAATGGAGATGAAGTTTAAGATGAATGGTAGAGGCTACGTGTTGAGGGAAATTGCAGATGGGAGTTTGCGTTCTATCTCTCTTTGTAGAGAGAAGGGAGGAAGGAGAGATGAGGTTGTACAGGAGGAGCGTGAGTCATTACAGGAGGAGTTTGACTCTACTCATTGCTCCAGGGGATTGGAGATGGATGATTCGGATCAGCATGGAGTGGATGTGCAGTTTGTGAATAATCCATTATTTGAGTCCGA
This sequence comes from Sequoia sempervirens, assembly GCA_007258455.2. Taxonomy (NCBI): domain Eukaryota; kingdom Viridiplantae; phylum Streptophyta; class Pinopsida; order Cupressales; family Cupressaceae; genus Sequoia; species Sequoia sempervirens. Next base: position 11,424 of record VDFB02342258.1, read on the forward strand.
TGTTGGATTGGTTTATGACAATCCACTCTTCGAGTTTGATGCTGATCTTCCTTGTAAGAGACCTGGTGTCTCTCAACCCCCAGCTATGCTGAATAATGAAGTTTTTGTCTTGTTTTGATGGGTTTTGTGTAATTTTGAAATTAAATGCTTTTTGTATATTATTTTATAAACTAAGGTGCCAGGCAAGATAAGATGCAATGAAACAAATAACACTTTGAAGCAAACTAATTTATAAGAGCTGCAAAAGTCTTTATTTGATAATATAATATTTACAAGACTCATCCTTGTGCATAGGCCTCAGTGATAGATAGTTGTCAAGCTTCTGCACCCACGATCTAGCTGAACACTTGTCATTGCCATCAAAATGTGGCAAGACAACCTTACTGACAGCATGGTGAAAGTCTCTATTCACCTGTGGTGGTGGTGGCTGCTGCTGGGGAGCTCTGCACTCAAATCTACCTCCACCTCTGGGTCTATGTACATCCATAAACTCATCAAAAGACAAGGCTTGCCTGATCTCAGGAGCCAATGTTGAATACTCAACAAAGTGTCTGGTCACATCTGCCACTCACATACCATGAGGTGCCTGAAACTCCAGTTGAGGAACCGGCTGCTCTGCCTGCTGAACTAGAGGGACCTCTCTGGTAATAAAAGTAGGCTTTCCGGGCCTACGCTCAAAGCCACCAGAAGAAATATTTTGCTGAATTGTCGCCTGTGGCTGATCTACCCTTGTAGTTCCACTAGATTGTCCTATTTGAAAGACATGCTGGTGTGGAACATACTGCCTCATCGTGCCCATCAGCTGAGACATCATATCCATCATGTTGTTATGTCTCCTCCTGAACTCAGTCTCAGGACTCTCAGCTCTAGCACATTCCTTCCCTAAATCTCTAGGAGTCTCTCTCGGAATCTCCCTATCCGACATAAGTGTCGTGACACTGTCCTCACTGCTACTGGAACTAGGCCTATGAATACCCAGTACACCTGAAACTGTGTCACCCTTCGGAACCCGTGGTGCTTCCCAATGTTCTGACCCTGTTCCTCTTCCCTTTGTGTAAAAAATAATATCTTTGCTCATGAAATAAAACTGACATACACAGGATGACAGGATATCTGTGCTCTGATACCACTGTAAGAGACCTGGTGTCTCTCAACCCCCAGCTATGCTAAATAATGAAGTTTTTGTCTTGTTTTGATGGGTTTTGTGTAATTTTGAAATTAAATGCTTTATGTATATTTTTTTATAAACTAAGGTGCCAGGCAAGATAAGATGCAATGAAACAAATAACAGGTTCCAGGGGGGACGGGGAAACGCGTAAAGGGCCTAAGTTTGGGGACGGCGGGGAGACGGCGGGGGGACGGCGGCGGGGGGGTGGCGGGGTGGTGGTGCTGATATAATTCTTTTGAAAAGATGTATAACAATATAACAGTATAAGAATTACATTTCAAATGAAACTATAGGAAATTTCAAATTAGTAAAATTATAACATGGCAAAATTTGAAATACTAAATCTAAATACGAAAATATAATGATATTTGAATGCTAATTGCTAAATAAAATTTGACAAATGAAATTGTCAAATTGGAAATTTCTATTATAAATTTATATCCCCAAATATAAATATCTGATGTCATATGAGATATGATGATATGACAAAGTCTATAAAGATGATTAATTGATTACATGATTCATCATTACAATAAGTAGCATTACAAAATGAAAACTGAAAAGACAAAATGCCAAAATGTCAAAACTCAAAATGTAGTGAATGGAGGCCTCTAATCATCTACAAACTCCCCATCACTGGAACTGTTGGACTCCACAAGGTCAAGATCCCTCAAGCTCACACCAACCAGCCCTGCATCTGAAGTGGTAGGATCATCCTCATCAATCTGTGAAGGCTCCTCTGGCTCCACATCCCATCGTGCCGCTGGACTCTCCTTGTACACAATTGTCTTGCGGTCCATGAGACGCAAAGCACTGTGTACAGCCACAAGCTTCTCTGCTCTCTTAGAGGTAAGTCTGTTCCTCTTAAGAGAGTGGATGAAGCTATATGTAGACCAGTTCCTCTCAGCAGCTGAAGAACTGGAAACCTGGGATAGCAGACGAATAGCTAGAGTGGTGGTCAAAGATTTCGAACCATGACAATTCCACCACAAAAGTGGGTCCTCCTGTGCCATAGAAACTATATCCACCTTTGCTGCATCTGAATAGCCTCTAAGAGTGGCAAATCTGGTCCACTCAGTGCGAATTGTGCTGGCATCTGTAGAATCATACATCTTCTCTATGCACCTAAAGAAACCTGCCTTCACCTCATCATCCTGAATCGGTGTCACTCTACCTGGTCTAGCCATGTACCACTTAGGATTCAAGGCAAAGGCAGCCATATGCAAAGGAGTGTTCAACTTGTCCCATCTGCGCTGAATGATTGGCCGGATGTGCTCATTGTAGAATGCTAGAGAGGGGTCCTTCACTTGCACAGCAGCCCTCATCTGGTCAAGCATAGAGTCGATGCACTCATACACCTCTCCAAGGTTAGGTGCATCCCCATCCCCATATCTGATAACCTGGAATACTGGAGAAATGATGGAGACAATGTATTTCGCATCAGTCCAAAACACATCACTCTTCACTATCTCCTTCACCCTTCTCCCCTGTGCTGTCTTGGCCTCGGCCCACCTATTCCACTCATTAGTCATAACCATGACTTGCAATGCCTCTTGCAACTCAATCATTCTCTCCAAGAGAATGAAATATGATGCATATCGGGTCTCCACCGGTTTCAAGAACTCCTTCTTCGCGAAGGTCCTGAAGAGTGCATGGGAAGTGTGGTGGTTGCAGATAAACATCTGCACATCTCTCGCATCAGTGACCACTCCTCTAATCCAATCAATCTTCCCCATGTCCTTGAGTGCATTGTTCATGGCATGCACACAACATGGGGTCCACCAAATATGTCTATAGGCTGCCTCAATGAGTTTCCCTGCTGCTTTACACACATGGGCTGCATCTGTGACTACTTGGACCACATTTTGTGGCCCAACCTCCTCAATAGCCTCCCTGAGGAGATGAAACTGAAAATCAGCATCTTTGCGATGCCCTGTACAATCAACTGCTCTAAGGAAGTATGGGCCCTCTGCACATGTGACCATGATGTTGATGAGTGGACGATGGCTAATGTCCGTCCACCCATCCATAACTATACTGCACCCAGATGCCACCCAACATGCCTTCATCTTCTCCATCAAAATATTGATCTTGGAATAGCACTTATCCAAGATCGAGGTCCTCATTTTCGTCTCACCTGGTGGCACATATGATGTTCCTCCCTTAGCCACCATAGCCATCATCTCCCTATAATAAGGAGACCGTGTAACATGAAATGGAATTCCATTGGCAAAGAAGAACTTGCCAATGGATTCATCTATCTCATCTCTCAACTGCACATTAAACATATTAGCTATGGGGTTACTTTGTGATGTCTGCAACTTGCGTTTCCCTGTGGCTGTCCCCCTAGCGACACTAGAAGTGGAAGTGGATGAAGATCCAAACATCATTCCTCCCGTCTGAAAAGTATGTGGCACTGATGCATGCTGGATTTGCTGAAGGGCTGCCCTAGCAGTCAAAGTAGTAGGGACTGAAATATTTGTGTCCTCTGGAATGCCCCAAAGCTTGTTAAACTCCATTCTATATTTTATATTTTTAGCCTCCTTCAAAAACTTACAAGGCTCCACACCTTTTCCTGTCCAAAAAAGAAAGTGTGCATTCACTCGAGTGATGCTACCAAACCATTCCATATGACAAATGTTGCACTTCCACTTCCTTGTTCCCCCACCTGAACTTGATGTGCTTTGTATTCTTGTAGCAAACTGTTTGAGAGGAGACTTCGGATCAAAATGACCCCTAGCAAACTCTGCCAAAGTTTCTGAAGGGCAACCTGTACTAGCTGGTGCACTCGCCATGGAACTAGATTGGGCTGCAGGATCAGCCCCATGGTCATCCCCCTCATTCTCAGGTTCAAAATCTGAATCATGTTCACTATGAGAGTGAATTTCCATGTCATCCCCACTCATGTCTTGGGTGCTCATCGTGAAAGTGACACTGCATTTCACAAAATTAAAATAAAATCAGCCTACTTTAACAAATTGAAACAATGAAAATTGAAATAACAAATTTGAAATTTTACTTTGCAGTTTGCAAATAGAAAATAAAAAGGATTTGAGAAATAGAAAGGATATGAGGAAAAAAAAGCAAGCTCTATAAGCAATATAAATAAGTAATAACTAATAGTATTTGAGAAATAGAAAGGATCTGAGGAAAAAAATTTAAAAAAGCAAGCTGTTTACACTTTAACTTTAAACTTTAATATTAAAATTTTAAAATAAAAAAATTGATGTTGAATCTTGAGGGCAAAATGATGAATGATTCATTCATCTTCATCATTTTGCTCTCAAGATTCAACATCAAATCTGATTTTGAGTCTTTGAGATGAATAAGAAAAAAAGAAAACAAGTTTAAACTAAGAAAATAAATTTTAAAACAAAAACTTGAAAAACAACAAGAAATTTGAAAAAAACTTCAAAAACCCTACCTTGTGCTTGAAAAATCTCTCCAAAATGAAGTAGAATCCTCTTCCTCCTCTTCTTCTTGCTCCTTCTCACTCCTATCACACTTGCAATCTTTATTTTCACTCCTTCAATCAGACTTCTTCACTGTTTTTCTTCTTCTTCAGCTGGCTGCAAAAAAAATCAGTCTTTGTAAATGTGATTGAAATGATCAAATTAAGATGTTTTCATTGTTTTGTGTTGTTTTAGAGGAAGGGGTGGGGCCCACGCCAAATTAGGGCAACAACAAAATACATATAAACTAAAAATTTAAGTTAAATTTTGATTTATGCGTCCATTGACGCGTCTCAAGACGGGAGACGGCTAGGCGTTTCCCAGCCTCCCGAGAAACGCCTAGGCTCTCGTCTAAGGAAACTTGAGACGAGATGTCTCCGGCACCGGTGGCGGTGGCGGGACGGGGACGGTACCCGTCCCCCACCCCGAGACGCCCCTTTAACGGGCCATTTTGGGGAAATCGCCCCAGTGGAACACTGCAAATAACACTTTGAAGCAAACTAATTTATAAGAGCTGCAAAAGTCTTTATTTGATAATATAATATTTACAAGACTCATTTAACACGAAGGCATACCCGAAATTTGAAGAATGGAGCCTTATTAAAATTCGGGAAATTATAGCAGCAGCTGGTAAAATGTACGGCCTGCCTCAAACCTCCATTTTCCCACCTTGAAAACCACACCTAAAGTATCCAAAGATATAGGCGCCACCTAGGACAGAAGGAAGGACGCCAAAGAGAAGGCGTTTTTCTCTCTAGAATAAACACGCCTTTAGCTGGAATGTACGGTTTGGCTGGTACAGCAGAAGTACAGCCTTGCAATGCTTCTTGAGGTATTGGTAATGGCGGCCTTAGTAGATATTTGGATCTGCAATAGATAATCTCTCCAAGCTCATCAAACCCTTATTGAAACTTCTCAATGATGCACAAATTTTGACCTTTGGATGAAGCCAGCACAATGAGCAATCTTCAGCTGGTCTCTCACAACCTTAGAATGCCCGACTCTGAAGAGGTATCGTTCCTCAAAGTCTGAAATTGCTCGAATTTGCAGAAACCCTTGTTTCTTCACAAACTCCAAAGCTTTCAAGTTCTTAGACAAAGTCGAATGATCAATAGCATGATTTCTTTTTGCCCTTGAAAGCTTTTATAGCCTCCTTGAGAAAATTAACCCATTTTAGATTTTAAAAATCATTTAATTATTATAATCTTCATCTTGCATTTAATACCTTCTCATTACCTTGGTTTATGTGCACATAATCATTTAATAACATTAAATACACTTTTAATGTGTCATTGGCCCCCATTCGAATATAAAGTTAATTTATAATTTATAACTTTATATTATAACCCTTTTAAATATAAAGTCATATTATAACTTTATATTATAAACCTTTTTAATTAAAATCATTAATGACACATTTAATATTAAAATCTCCTTAAATATCCATCAACTGGCCATGTCAACTGAAACCAAGGTTATATCTGCCAAATACTGAATGATCTGACACCCTGCCAAAGATAGCAACTCCTAATAGCTGACTCACTATAAATAGTAAGCACACTCCACTGAGTCTCGAAACAACTGCAAAGGTCCAATCAATGGTCGAGACTGCAAATATGCTCTGTTTAGGTGCCCTGCTATTAATAGAAACCCTGACTCTCCCAAAATAGGAACTTACTATAAATAGTAAGTGTGCCAATCTAAGTCAAATAACTTGTGCAAAGGCCAAATCTTGAATATAGCTGAGGAGTAATGTCTCTAATCATCGGGTAACTACCACAAAGGACCCTCTATCCATAACTGTCAGCCTAAGAGGGTCAAAATAATAGGCTAACTCCTCAACAAACAAGATCAAGCTAAAAAGGGGACATTACATTCCTTTAGATACTAGTACAGAGTTGGGTGATGATCGCAATGTTTGGGATCCTTCCAGTGCATTAGGATTCCAAACAGGGCTAACAGAGGAGTTTTACAGTGTGTACACGGTGAGGAGTGCTTATAGTTTTGTCTTTGATCCACCTATACATGATTTGTATTCGATGCACAATCCTTGTGTGCATGAGATAGATGGTACATATGATGATTTATCTTGAGCAGATGTGAGAAGCAAACTTTTTCAGTATTCTGAGTTGCTTCTTCTTGATGCTCACACTATTGAGGCACATGACATCAAGGTAGACATTGTTCATCATGTTTTGTCAGTTGTGCTCATGCTGGTGTTGCAGGAGTTAGTTATTATAGTAAGGGACATTACCCAGTTCTTCCCTTGGGACCCTGGTGGGAAGGAGTTCTCTTGGCAGTTGAGATTGCTTGGGGACAAACAATTTTAGGGAGGGCAGACTATAATGTCTCCTTTTTAGCTCGTTCAATTCCCTGATGGTTTAGCCTATTATTTGACCCTTGTAGGATAATGGAGTTGGATAAAGGGGCTTGTGTGGCAGATACCTAGTCCTTTGGTGGCGTTATTCTTCTCCAGAGCAAGGTATTGTTCAGGTTTGGCCTTTGTTGGTGTTTTGGGACTCAGTTATACACACTTACTATTTATAGTAAGTCACCTCAAGGTTGGAGTCTAGTATTGCTATTAATAGTAAGACACTTGGACGTGTTGTGGATTCAGTGTTAACATCCAAGTTCAGATGGGATCGCGAAATAATGTTTATTGAGGGAGATATTATTATTTAAGTTGGCTTAAATGATATTTAATGTTTTAAAAAACATATTATAAAGTTATAACTTAACTTTATGTCAATGGGGCCATTTTGACTTAAAGTGCAATTAATGAGACATGGGAAAGGGCGCCCGCTTATGAGTTATAACGTAAAGTCAAAAAAAGCACATATAATATATTTTAATGATGAAAAAGTGCCTTCTTGGAAATCGTGCTTTTCTTGAGAAATATAAAAGGCACCACAAAAGCAAATTGATTCACCTTTTGAGCATTTTAATCATTTGACATTTGGAGGTTTTTAGCTTTGTGGAGAAGAGAACAAGGGTTTCTACAATTCCAGCATTATTTAGACATTGGAGAACTAGATTTCTTCTTTGTTTAGCTTCCTAAGGGTGTGCAATACCATCTTAAGGTTGCTTTTGAGGATTGGCTTCAAACTAGGGTCAATATTGAGCAAAATAGGTGAAGTTTTGAGAGGGTCTGAAGGGTTTCATTGTGAAGAACAATCATTAACAGCTGCTTCCATTATTACCAGTTGTGAACAGGTCGTACTATCTCCTTTATGCCAGCCGTACCAGCCATTAATGCTGGCATGTTGCTTCCTAGATCAAAGCGCCTAGTTTCTTGAGCTCAAATCACCTCTATATTGGGTGTCTAGGCCAATTAAGGCATTTGCTGTTATTGTTTAGCTGGGAAAGTCACTATCAGGGGCAGATCGATTGCATTAAGGGTTCAGCTGCAGCAATTAATCATTTCCAGATTATCTTATGTTGCTTGTCACCTATCCTGGTATGCTTACTCTGTAGATTTCAATAAAGAAAATTCAATATCAAATATATATACATCTGTTTCCAGCCATTAGCATTGTTTATTTGCATTTGCTTGTATATCTCTCTTGCATTTCATTTCCTAGCAATCATTATCAAAAATACAAAAATAAGAAACCCTCAAAAAAAAACCCAAAAAACTATATAGCAGCTGCATAGCATTTTGCATTCAGAGACAGGAGTGTTATTTCAAACTGGATAAACTAATTCAGCAGTACTTGGTGTATGCCTAGACTCAAAAGTTGTCACTAGACCAAGGACCAACCTACTACTCTAACCTCTATTAAGTTGATAAGAACATCGCTGCATTATAGTAGGATATGGGTATACAAAACATGATTCTTTAAGGATAAAAACTATTATGGATCGCTACTAATGTTTTCCCTAGTTATAATGCTAAATCATGAAGTGCATACAAAACTATTTCCTAGTCCTAATGGGTTGGTGAATTATATTTTCAATTTAGGTGCATGGTGGATCATTTCTTCCAAGATTGGTGCCTATTCATTGGGTTATAGAGTCCAAGTATGCCATGAGGAACAAAAAATTGAAATCACAAAGTAACATGAGCTATACATACAAATAAACCACAAATAACAATATCAAGCAGCTGGACATTCTTAGTTATTTATCCCAAACTATAGAAATTCATATGTAATAAGGAAATGACCATTGCAAATCTTGTAATGAATTACAATGCTATGACATTCATCAAATACCTAATACATTCATACCAGTGAATTGGAAAGAGGAAACCCTAAGCTAGAACTTCCCAAAAACTCCACAAATAAATCCATGGAGACATTCAATTGCAAGAATCATTTACAATATTAACCTCCTTGAGATTTACAAACATCTTCTGCTCTAATGGCGACTGGATTTGTAGGAGTTGAAACCCTAGAATCTCCTTCAACTTGCAATCATAGGGAAGGGAAAAATGATCGACCTTTTTGGAAAATGAACTAGCATATATGGCTCTTTGTTACTTTCCCTATCACTTCAAGAATTGAGGGGTAATTGACGACCAATGGATGAGGCATGCAAGGTGAGTTTCAATCTCACAAAAATCCATTGAAGTGGTAGCCTGGAGCTTGCGTGGAAATCATCTGCTTAAAAAATGTAACAATTGCATTAATGGTGGCATGGTGTCCCTCTTCCTCTAACACTTGAAGTACATTTAAATCCATTCTCTTAAGATGGAAAACTATTTTTAGGTGATAAAAAACCTTTCAAGTAGTTGTAACATCAAAATTGGTCATCAATGGTGACCATGATCATGCAAGGAGGCAGGTGGGAGTGAACAGTGGAAAACATGAGATTTTTTCAGTTTAGGGTCAAGGAAAAGGTATTCCTAAATGGAAAAGTCCAATATATTGATAGGGATAAAGGAAAAGGTAGAGTTAGGAGGAAAGGTATACTAACAAGGGAAACTCCAAAACTCCGAAACATAGCATAGTCCTTACGAATTTGAAAACAAAATATCCACACTTGAAACATTTTCAAACCTTTGCAAGATCTAACACATGACAAGAACATGGGGGATGACAAAGAAAAACACATGCAAACTTTGACCATGGGAGACTCATTAGGAAGCATCTCTGATCAATTATCTATGATGGTGTAACAACCACCCTAGTTTTTTTTTTTTGAAATTTTCAATCAAAGAAAAACTCAACATAAACTCAACAACAATGATATATTAGGTGGCATAAAATGTTGATTCATTGCTGTCACAGAGTGTTGGCATAGAATAACATTGAAAAAAGTCATTCCCACAGTTGCCCGGATATGTACATTGTAAACCCAATACCCACATGGAAATTACAATGAGATACCTTGAAGAGCTGAGATGATCATATCAAGTCAGGTAGACATAGTATATCTATTATATGCGTCATCACAAGTTTGATAACTTGTTTGTAAGTATGAAATATCCCACCCTGTTTTGAGATATTTACTACTACAACTGCCTTGTCTGTTTTTTTTTGGTTTTTGTATGGTTTTTGGTTTTTTTTGTGTTTTTGCAAAATGATTCCAGGAAATGCAAATATATATATTTACAAATGCAATGAAGAGAAATGGAAGCAAAACAAATAGCTTTTCTAAATCAGATCAAAGCTTTTACAATGTTTCATACCCGGGATAGCCATAGCCAATTGAATTGCAAATCTGAAAATTCATAACAGCAGCAAGTATAACCCTCTCACATGGATGCCGAGCAACAAGTGATGAGTTCTCCACCTTAAAAATGCATCTGATATAATGCTATGGTCTGGCCACCCTCAATGAAGGTGAAATGGAGCACAAGACTTAGGCCTTTCAGCCTAGACACCAAACGCCACACCCTAGAAACTATACGACCCAACTGGTAATGATTTGTATGGCCTGGAAAAGGTAATTAGTATGGCCCAGAAAGATGTAAACAGCTATAAAGTCTTCCAACAGCTGGTATACTTCTGATCATAAACAATATTCTTCATAAACCCCTGAAATAATCTTTCAAATGAGCATAATGTGACTTCTGGATGAAAGCCACCTGATGATTGCAACCTTTGGGTGATATTTCACAACTATGGGAAGCACAATCCAAGAGAAATCACTTTCTCCAAGACCAAACAGCAGAAAAAACCCTGGTTTTCTCCTCTCAACAAGAATTCTCCAAAAAATCATAAGTGTAGAATGAATGAATGAAATGAATTCCAAAATTCCTTTTTATAATTCACCTCAAATTCACTTTTAAATTCCATTTCATTCAATTTACTTTTAATTTCTTTTAATTTGGTGCACAAATTCATAATATAAAGTATACTTTAAAAATCACTTATATCTCCCCTTTTAAAATGACACTTTAACTCATATTATAAAGTATACTTTTAGAATCATTTAAATCCTTTTTTAATAATGTCCTTATGTCTCCCTTTTAATATAATAAATTAATAAAGCATTATTAAATAGATCACTTTATTAATTTCCATTTAACCCTTATATAACCTTAATAATAAAGTCCCCTTTAAATAATCACTTTATTAAAATATTATAAAGTGACTTAAGAATTAATCACTTTACTTTATTAAATTAAAATATTAAAGTTAACACTTTAATATTTCATCTCTCATGCTGAGACCATCACCCAATCACTCCAATTGGAAACTGATGTTGCAACTGATCTCGAGGTGATGTCTGAACAAAGCAAGCCAACTTTTAGTCTCCTCCTAAAAAGTAGGGATTCCCCTAAAAAGTAGGAAACTGTCTCTAATCATTTGAAAAGGCTCATAAGGCCCCCTACCAAGCTCCACAAGCTCCGGGTGGTCACAGGTGAACTGTCAGTCCCTTTGTCATGTCCCCAATTTGGAGCAATAAGGAGAATTTATTAAATTGATTATTTATAAGGTTATTAAATAGATAATTATTAAAAAGTAACCTTATATTTAATTAATTTAATATTTAAGTGACTAAAAATAAAATAATATCAAAAATCGTTTAATGAAATAAAATAATATTTTATTCTAGAAGCTTCTTGAAGGTGATTGCAATTTCTTTATAAGGAGCTTTTGGAGGGCATTGGAGATCATCCTGGATTGAATACACTTTCTGAATATTGGAGAGCTTGAATGCTTGACATAGCTGGAGAAGTTGAATTCTCTAAGTTTGCTAGTTTCGGTTGTGGAACACCAACCCTAGCTAGGTATTGGAGAAAGTTATCTCAGACTTTCTAATTGTGCCTGCAACTTCAAAATTTTGTGGCTTTCAGCCAAATTTTGTGCAATAGAGAAAATCGATTCTAAGAAGTAATTGCAGATTGGTATTGAAGAATTTTCGGTCCAAATCAAGGACGATTTTGGTGAAGTAAGGCGATTAGGTTGAAGACTTTCAAAACTGTTAATGTTGACGGAACAAAATCAGAATTTGGTTACTTGTTGGGTGCACCAAGAAGGGGGTCGATTTTGCAAAAGGGAAAGTTTACAAAGGGTTGGTTGGCTTCTAGAAGCTTAGGCGCATCATTTGAGAGGTCAAATACAGCTATTCCAAGGAGATTCGAATATTCTTATGTCTGCTGCTATACATACCAGGTTCCTTCAAAAGTTGTTAATGTAATGCATGTTAGTTTATTGTTCATATAGGTGATATTGGCTGTTGTATCAGCATTTAGATATTGTAATCACAAGTCATTGTAAGACAAAGATATTGCATTTGAAGGCTGTAATAGACATAATCGAATTGCATTTAGTTTTCAGTCTTCGATTGTACTCTTCATCATTGGCAATACAAATTGGAGGCATAAGAAGTTTGGCTGCAATATGTATGAAAAAATGTCATAGTGTTGTAGATGGTTACTTGCATTAGAAAATTGCATGAAAAGTGTTTGTTAAAATGTCCCTTCTATGTAATTGCATTTCTCTAAATTAGTATGCATGCCAAGTGTTTGTGAAAATGTCCCTTGGCTGTAGGTTTGCATTTTACATCAGCATTTCATATATACGCATTTGAAAATACAAAAAGAAAGTGCATATCATCTTAGGTACTTGTTTAGTTTCATTTGTAATCATTTTTCAAGCTTCCAATCAGCATTGGAATCAATTCAAATCAAGCAAACTCAAATTGAAACTCAGAACCAGCAAGAACAAGGTTGCATACAAAGTGTTTGCCAAATTGACTAAGGCAGAAAATCAAACCTTTTACATCAGATTTGGCAAGGCATTTTACACCCTTCCTAAAAAATAGGAGATTGGCTCCAAGCTCCTGAAACACCACGCAGACTTCCCAAAAGGTCACAAGACCCTTGAAATAGCTCCCTATCCATCTTGTTAGCCTACGAGAACCCAAATGATAGGCTAACCACCACGACTGACCACTGCCTAGGAAAAGGGGACATTACAGTCCGCCCCCCCCAAGATTGCTTGTCCCCAAGCAATCCTCACCTGAATACTTTGGCCTGTCACTTGAATGCTGGGATCCCAAATCAATCTATAAAATTCTCAACTACATGTCCATTGCATCTGCTGGGTAGAGATTAAACCATGTTCAACATCACTTTGAACAACTACCCCAATATAGAACAAACTAGCAAACAAAAGAATCCCTAGATCCCATAGCTAGAATGGAAGTCTACCATACACATCACCTGTTGACTTCCACTGCACTACACTGATATAATCTTTGCTGAAAGTGGTGAAGCAACACATCGGAATCCAACCCAACTGACGTGCCAAACCTGTTACCACCTGGATCCCAACACACCAGAACCTCACGTCAATCGAACACGAGGGGGTGGAAGTAACTTGAAGTTCCAACATCATAACACCTCTTCCCAACCTCAGCTAACCTTCCATGGATGCGATGACTATCCCTCATAGGTGCTGAAAGAAGTGCATCCGCTCCTCTTAGGTTGCTGATATGGAACAGATCAGCACCCTTAAAACTGTAAGATTGACCTATGGGAGCACAAATGATACCACCATGTTCATAGGGTGATGAAGTATCACCTCTATGTTGCTCACCCATGACAAGGAGATGATGCAACTCTCCTCCAAGATCAAGTATAGTTGTTGTCTGTAATGTCCCATTTTAATTGATAATCTAAGACGTCTTCTTATTATTGATCGATGATATCTGATCAATAATTTCTAGCCAACTGACCAAGTTGAATATATATGTTAATAACAAGAGGTTCAATAGATATTATATTGGTTAAAGGAATTTATAATTCTATTGTCAGAACCAATAACATTCCAAGAATTCATTTTGATTGATAGGAAAAGTCAAGTATGACGTGGGACTAAGGCTAAGCTGGGAAGAAGACAAGAGTTTCTAGCCAACATTGTTCGGCTTTATCACTTGTTGTGGGCTTATGTCGTGGCACACTACACTTAGGAAGATGAACCATCGAGTAAGCATATATCGGGTTCTTAATCTATTATTTCTATCATATTTCTCAACCACGCAGAGAATATAAGAGGGAATGTGGAGAGATCTCAACTGACCCCAAGAATTGCTACCAATCCAATTAATCACATCACGACAAAGTAGGACCGGAGGAAGACGTAACATTGAGATGCATCGGGAACCATCTAGGCAATGGAGCAATAAAAATAAAAGAAACTACTATTTTATTTGTTGAAAGTGATGGAACAAGAGCATCAATGAATGGTGCTAGAGAAAATAGCGTAGTAATATATAATTGTGTCATTAAGCATATGAAAAATGGTTCGATTAAATATGAGTTGGCTTCAAATCATTCGAAGCTTCTTATCTGGAAACTACCACCGGTGATACGCCTTCATCATACATGGAGATCTCATGGGGCTAGATAGTATTAGGTATGTCTGTGTGACGTTGAACTCGTTAGTTCATAGACTATGACCATATGCTAATCGTGGAGTATATCAAACGATACTGGAAGCTACGCTAATTCAAAATTATGAAATTGCTATTGCATTCAAAGTCATGAGAATTATCAAATAAGTTATCACTACTTGTAAGAACAATCAATTGATCAAGGCATATGACATTAGTTAAGGTTTTATAAACAGACAAAGGAATTTAATGTTAAAGTTGATTATGCCTAAGAGGTATGATTAAGGGTGGCAACCATTAGGGAAAGACATAGTAATTCAAAAGATCACTTTTCAAAAGAGGCGCCTTAATCATGAGATGGAGGATATAAATATAATAAGAAATGAGGAGGTGGAGACATGGAATAGTTTATATATAGAAACATACAGTATTTGGAGATAGCTGATCTAGAGCTCTAAGGAGCCATGATCCCCCTAGAATAATGATGCATGAACAATTGTAAAATAATAGAAACAACATCCCATATCTACTGCATGTATTTAAGTTTATATTTAGAAGTAGCAATCTAAAACTCAAAGAGTTTTAAGCCTCTTATAAATCCAAATGCATGATTTTCATTGTTAAATCAGAAACAACTATCGTATTTACTTATCAACTTTCCATAATCAAATTAATATTTAAATTTGATTTCAATATTCAAACTTTATTTCATTGATAACTTGGAAACTCTTATTATTGGTTGACAACCCTTGTGTCAATCCAATAAGGAATAACAAAAAAATCTAATGATCCGGACCTCGGGTCATTACATTGTCCTCCAAAATTTATGAATAAAACCCTCATCCAAGTAAATAGAACAGCTGTCCCTTACCAACTTATGGAGTAAACCTCCACCACTGCAGGCTAGACTAACAATTCCATCATGCTCACTGAAACCACAACTTCCCTGTAGCCATGCCTCCAATGGAAATTCTTGAGACCAAGAAGTTTCAAACTCTTCTAAGGACATATATGCATGATGAAAATATGATCCCTGACCCTATAGATAACCATCTGAAAGTAACAGATTTGGATACCCGCAGTTTCTAGTTCCATCTTCCGGAGATGGAAACACTCCATCCCACAATGGATGATGTGAATCCTGAGCCCTCAATTGGCTCTCCCACAAAGATGTCTCATGATCCGTGTGATGCGAGCTGTGTATAACCTCGGAAATCTCAGAATCACACCGAGCTGCAATCTCATGCAGGTCTAAAACCTCCTATAAGGAAGATGGGTCAGCATTGTGATCGATCACACAACTCCCAACAGAATCAACCTATTCATCACAAGACCCGTCAATAAGATTCCCCACACCCCCAATGTAGAGACTTGGGCCAACATCACCTGTAAAGTGTTTTCCCTCAGGGACACTTGCTGCAACATACTGTTCCTTGCCATGCTCATCTAAAGTACTCATCCCATTGGTGTCACCTGCACCTGTAAATGAAATGGATGTTTCCACATCCTCAATATGCACATTCCCACAATTTGTGGAAGTATTTTACTATCCTTTGAAGATTTTGGCCTTAACTTGCTGATTTTAAACTCAAGGAATATTGTCAAACACTTTGTATGAGAAGTTGAAGCTTGCTGTTATGAGTTTAAGTTTGTTGTGTTTGCTCTTGGATTGAAAGAAAAATGATGCAAATTCTTGGAAATGATAGCTATGAAGTCTAAGAAAAGAATTAAGAGGATATGCAAGTGTTTTTGTATTGTTCAAATGCATATAGATGATCTTCATATGTAAAATGCACTCCCACAGCCATGAGACATTTTTACAAATACATGGCATGCAAACTAGAACATTGAAATGTAAGCTACAACAAATGACAATTTATCAAACATATGACATGCAACCTTATAACTCCTTTATTAGATGCAAATCCAAGTACAAGGATGATATATAATGCTGACATGAAGAATACAACTACTCAATATGCAATGCTGTAATGTCCCCTTCTCATCAGTGATCAGCTCAGTTGCTCATCAGCCTATTCCGGAGGCCTGTAGGCTCGTTGAGGTAAAATTAGGGTTTCCTTGCTTGGAGGTTTGAGGAATTTTTGGGTGTTTACTATTTATAGTAAATACTATTTTTGGTAGTGGTCCTGGTGGCAGTGCTTCAGTATGTTTCTATTATTGTTGGAGTAGTTGGTAATTTTGGTGTAGCTTTCAAAATGCAGTATTTGTTGGCAATTATTTAATAAAAGGCAATTAATGTTATGTTTCCTTGTTGACCCCTTGGCCTAGGAAGATAACCTCAACTTGTGTTTAAAAGGTGGACTTGAAGGGGGACGCCCTCATAAAGGAAAAATTAAATATTTAATGAAGTTTTAATTGCCATGAAGTTGGACGCCTTTTTGAGAAGGAATTAATAACTTTGGAAATTTGAAAAGTCTCAAATGTGACTTTTGGCGTACCATGAGGGAAATTTGAAGAGTCATCTCTTTCTTTTTAAAAATGTAGCTTTGCTCTAGCTTTTGGTATCCATTGTTAATTGCTAAAGTTATGCTGTCGAAATGACATTGTGATTAATTCTTCGAGGGATGCTTACCTCCTAGATTCCAATCAATTTCGTGTTTGAGAGACAACACCTAATTGGTTTTTATTGCTGCTTCTCATTCAGACTAGCAGATGGAGCTCAATTGTTGAAGATTTTGAAGTTTTTCTCAGTTTTGGTATTGCTAATATTACTACAGCTGAAAGTGTTTTTTGTTAACAACTTTTTGGGCAAATTAAATATCATTCTGGGTATGTTTGCAAAGTGGTTCTAGACCCAAGGCGACCCCTTCCGCAAGAGATTGGAATTTATTTCCAAGTCTTTGATTTTATATTGCAAAATCGCCCTAGCTTGGGGTCGTACCATTAAAGAGCATTGGATTTCGAGCCAATAAATTAATGCTGGTCTTTTGTGGCTATTTCTTCATCTTGGTTTGGGCGCCCATCCTCCAGTTGACCATTGCATTTGATTTCATTCAAATCGGAGGTAATTTGGTGATGTTATGAGCATTTAATTAATTCTTACAGTTGCTGGTTATTCATTTCCAGAATTGCAGATTTACATTAGACTTGTTTCAGTTTGAATTTCCAGTCCTTTCTTCATCAATTATTGTTAATATTTATCATGGAATCATCCAGTATCTTGGTGCTTTGAAATCATTGTAATATTCATGTAAGTTGCAGCTCTCTTTCTATATTGTCAGACTGTAAATAGTAGTATTGTTCCAGTCCTTTATTGCTGCAATTATTTCTTATTTCTCACATTAAGTACCCCTGGATGGTTTACCGCCAGTGTGGAGAATAAATATCTAATCTCTCTTGTACCCACTGTCAAGTGGTGAATGCCCACTCTTGTGTGAATGCCCGCCGTAGCGGATGAATTAGTAGTTGGAGTTCTTTTCTATGGCTGGTTATCCGCCTAGTAATTTCAATTTGTAATAAGTACTCCACCATATGTTAGCACCTCGCCCTCAATGGGATCTTGAGTGCACATTCTTGGCGTTGAGTTTTATCTTCAATTTCCAGTTGTATTCTATTTCTGTATCAAGTTTAGATCCTAGGGATCCTCTGACCATATGCCCGCCCCTCTTCCTTAAGTGGTTTTAGGGCGCATTCTTGGTTAGAGTTGCTTTGATAGAGTTTGGGTTTGGAGCTAATGCTAATCAAGTTGGCCTAGTGTTGATGATTGTGTAAAACTGTGGCAAAAAATTGGTTAGCATATTTCAGTGGTATCAGAGCAGAAGACCCTGCCATCCTGTGACATTTTGCAGTCAGTTGTCTGATGAGTGAAAGAGAAACCAGACCATTCACCAGAAGTCAGGTCAGAACTCAGCATCAGTTTCCACCCGTTCCAGAGGCAGAGACATTTTCAGAAGCCTTAAGAGATCTTGGCAAAACAGTTGAAGGTACGGAAAAGTCAGTTGAAGGAGTTGGTCAAATGATTGAAATAATGTCAGACAGTGTTAGGCAAGCTAATGAAGAAAGGGACAGAGTAGAAAAAAAGTTTGATGTATGATCGACATGATGTTTCGATTATTGTCCAAGTTGGATCAACAAGCAGCAAAAAATATCATTCAGCCCCAAAATAATCCAACTGGTGAAAGCAGTGGAGTTAATGGGAATAACAGTAATGGCAGTCCTGAGGTGAATAGAAGAGATAGAATTGTGGGTCATCATACTGCAACTTCTAGTGGGTCCTCCTCTAGACCTCTTTTCCCTACTTTCACAACAAGGGAAGAGCAACAACCAGTTGAAGCTGCATTACCTTTTGCTGATGATGCACGAAAAGCTTATATGGAATATGCTTCCTTACCTCTTGATATGAGAGATGCTTGGACCTTTGATCAATACATGAATCAAAGGAGTCGGAGAAATGGTGGAAGGAATGAGCAACGTCCTGCTATGGTGCCTAGAAATGATTTTTATCAAGCTTTGGGAAAGATAACTTTGGAGCATTTTGATGGTGGTAATAAGTGTACAGCTAGATCATGGGTGCAAAAATTGGATAACTATCTCTCTCTCTCAGATCAATGCCAGAGGAAGATGCAATTAAATTTGCCACATTACATTTGGATGTAGTAGCTCACGAATGGTGGACTCATGGTTTGGTCACTCTTGGCCATAACCTCATCCGCACCTATGATGAGTTTACCAACAAGTTGATTGAAAGATTTGATACCAAGGATCCTGAGTTGAGATTCAGAGAATTGGCACAGTTGCAGCAACAAGGATCTTTAGAAAATTATGTGGCTGATTTTCAGAGGTTATCGGTAATGGTGCCTAACATTACTAAGAGAAGACTTGTGGTTCTCTTTTTTGAAGGATTAATGGAGCCTTTGAAGGGATGGGTCAAAGCCTTTGATCCACCGACTTTAGATGAAGCCATCAAGAAAGCGAGAAGCATGGAGTTGGCAGCCCCAAGGCCTAAGTTTCATTCGAAACCTTTCAGCCAGAAGAAGGATAGAAAACATTCTTCAAATCTGCCAAAGAAGTTTCCACCAAAGATGTCAGAAGAGCTCCGAGAACAACTTAGAAATGATGGTGTTTGCTACACTTGTTGTAAACCTTGGGTTAAGGGTCACCGTTGCTATGGAAGAGGCAAAGCACATCAAATGGAGGGCTATTCTGATTATGGATCAGAATCTGATTCGTCTTATCAGCAATACGAATCAGCAAGTAGTGATGGTGAAGAAGCTCCAGAAGAGAAGCCTAATGAGGTTGGAGATGGTAGTGCTTTAGCACAACTATCAAGTTTTCAAAAAAATGAATCCTTTCGGGTTCGTGGAGTGGTTGGTTCTCAAAGGATAGTTGCTCTAATTGATACTGGAGCAACTCATAACTTCATTGACGAAGGATTGGTGACAAAGAGAGGATTGAAGACTGAAGAGTTTGAAGGCTTCAAAGTAATGGTAGTTGATGGTTTCACCATGTCATGTACAAAGAAGATTCCTAACCTTTCTATTCAGTTAGGTAATTATGAAGTAAAAGATGATTTCTATGTTGTTGGTATTAGTGATACTGATGCCGTGTTGGGAATACAATGGCTGCGATCTCTTGGAGAGATCACATTGAATCTACAAACAATGGAGCCGAAATTTCAAGCTGATGGAAAGAAGGTTGTTTTGAGAGGGATGTCAAATGGGGGCCCTCAAATTGTGTCATTGAAGAGAATGGAAAGGCTGATCCGTCATGATCAAGTCGAATGGGCAGCAGAATGTATGGTCCTACCAGCTGATCCAGTGGAAGAGAAAAGGCAATATCATCCTGATATTCAAGCCTTACTTTCAAAGAAGAGCAAAGTCTTTGGTAGCCTACCTCCTGGGAGACCTCCTGAAAGAGGTTGTGAGCATGTTATTGAGTTAGAAGGAGCAAAGCCTGTCATCACCACGCCTTATCGTTAGCCAAAGAAGCAGCAAGATGAGATAGAAAAGGCCATCAAGGAGCTATTGGAGATGGGGTTCATTAGGCCAAGCAAAAGTCCTTTTGCCTCAGCAGTGGTGCTGGTAAAAAAGAAGGATGGCATAATGCGCATGTGTGTTGACTATCGCGCATTGAATCAAAAAACAATTAAGAATAGATATCCTATTCCAAGGATAGATGAGCTTATTGATGAGCTCCATGGGGCTATGTTCTTTTCGAAGATTGATCTCCGTTTTGTTTATCATCAAATCAGGATAAGGGAAGCAGATATAGAGAAAACAACATTTAGATGCCATTTTGGGCATTTTGAATTTCTTGTCATGCCTTTCGGTTTGACAAATGCTCCAGCAACATTTCAATCTTGTATGAACAAGATCTTTAAACAGCAGTTGGGGAAGTTTGTGCTCATCTTCTTCGATGATATCCTCATTTTCAGTAAGTCTTGGGAAGAGCACCTCAAGCACTTAGAAGAAGTGCTTAGCATCTTGGAGGCAAAATGCTTGTTTGCCAAAGAGTCAAAATGTGAGTTCGGGATGACGGAGCTGTTGTACCTTGGCCACATCATCAGTGCTAAGGGTGTCAAAGTTGATCCTAAGAAGATAAAAGCCATTCTTGATTGGCCTCCTCCAAAGAATGTTTCCCTTTTGAAGGGATTTTTGGGCTTATGTGGTTTTTATAGAAGATTTGTTAAGGGCTATTCACATATGGCAGCTCCCCTTACAGATATCACAAAGAAAGGAGCTTTCCTATGGACAAACAAGGCACAAGAAGTGTTTGACAAGTTGAAGCACATCATGAGTTCATGTCCAGTATTGGCTCTTCCGGATTTCACAAAACCATTTGAATTGCAATGTGATGCTTCGGGTGAAGGTGTTGGAGTTGTTTTAATGCAAGAAAAACATCCCATTGTCTTCGAAAGCAGGAAGTTGGGAGAGAGCAGAAAAAACTTACTCAATTATGACAAAGAGATGCTTACCATTATGCACGCTTTGTCTAAGTTTCGTCAATATTTGGTGGGAAGCAAATTTGTTGTTAAGACTGATCACAATAGTCTTAAACATTTTATGCGCTAAAAGGATTTGAATGAAAGGCAACAAAAGTGGGTAAGTAAGCTCCAAGCATATGACTCTGAAATTGAATATTTCAAAGGGAAAAATAACATAGTAGCTGATGCGCTGTAATGTCCCCAATTTAGCCCTACACTCTTCGTTTGGATTTAGCCTATTTCCGGAAACTCGTAGGCTAAAGCTGAAATGAAAATTAGGGTTTCCACTTTCAGAGGAGGTTTTGAGGTCTTGCATTAGAGAGTTTCTAACGCATGTCTGGTGAAGCTTTTTGGGTTTTTGGAGAGCTTCGCAATGAGGTAACATGCATGACAGGATATTGACTTGCGTTCTCGGCTGCTTTTTGGAGGCTTGCATGTTGGAGTTTTCCAATTTGGCTTCTGGATTCCTTCTGGGTTTTCAGAGAGCTTCGCGATGGTGTGACATGCAACTGAATCAGATGACTTTTCCGGACTTACTATTTTTAGTAAGTTGCGACGACTACTCAAAATGTGGAGAAAATGAGTTTGGAACAACTTACTATTTTTAGCATATGCTATTTTTGGCATGCTATTTTTAGCAGCAGTTCAACAGTTTAGTGCAATGGCTATTTAAAGTCAGCTTGAGTAGTGGTTTTTAAGTGATTTGGAGAGAAGTGATTTTTATAATGTTTATTAATTAAACATTTTGGAGGCCTTATTTGATGAATTAATATTTAAGTGAAATATGTGCTAAGGCAAAAGGGGACGCCTAGCTTGGAGACATTTGAGTTTAATTAAATATTTCACTTAAATCTTTTAGTGAAATATTTGCAAGTTATATATTTGCATTTTATTAAATTATATTTCCACATATGGGTTGGAAATGAAATGCAAATGAAATTTGGAGAAAAGGTGAAAAGTGAATTTCATTTAGGCACCCTAATTGGAGGGAAAAGAAGATTTGAATTTGGAGACAGAAAAGTTATAAATAAGAGACTTGGCCTTCAATTGGATTATCTATTGTTGCTTATCATATTGTTATGCTTGCTGAAATGCTTTCAGAGCTTACTTCGAGGATGCATACCTCCTAGTTCTTTCTCTTGGTTTCGTGCATGAAAGATAGCACCTAGCTGAGTTTCTAGAGACTGCTTCTCATCCAGACTAGCAGACAGAGCATCAAGGTTGAAGATTTTAGAGATTTGTCAGTTTTGCATTTGCTGGTTAGGGTTTTGCTGAAATAGAAATCTGCTCATAAGTCCATGCACGATTTTTTGGTGGTTCTGGGTATTGGCCCTATGCTTTAGTCTACCTTGGGCGCCCCTCCTTGCAAGTTTTCAAATTTTTTGGAGGTGTCTCGGATTTTATCTTGCTAGTAGAACATTTCTGGAGGTCGTACCTTCTTTGAGGTTGCATTGGAAAGCGTGCATAAATAAATCACTACTATTTGGAGGAGTTTCTTGGCTTGGTCTTGGTCACTCAACTCCTAGCTCTCATTTGCATTCAGTTCCACATCATTCGAGGTGTTTTGACGAAGTTATGAGCATTTTGGTGATTCTAGGGCTTGCTGGTATGAATTTTCTGATTGCTGCAATTTTATATCAGACCTGATATTTTAGTTCCTTTTGCTATATTTCATATGTTGGATAGCTTGGCATTTTGGAGTTCATTTCCTAACATTTTGGGAATCATTGTGTTGTCTATAATCTCATTGTATTTCTTGGATTATTCATCATATTATATAGCACTGAATTAGTAATACTAATCAATGCTGCACTACATTTGTATCCGCTTTGAGTGGAAAGAGGATAAACTGCCGCCTAGTTTACTTTCAATTTAATCACTTTCATTCCCACGGTTGTGGATGCGACTGGCCCTTGCTCAGTCTACATTGTATTTGCTTTCTGTTTCTCCGCCATATGATAGCGCCTTTCCCACTTTGGGTTAGGAATGCACATGCTTGGCATTGAGATTATTTTACTTGCATAGCATCTTTGTTAATAGAATCTCCGCCATATGGTAGCGCACCTCAGATTTGAAGATTTTGTAGCGAAAAGTGTTAATTATACAATCTTTGCATTCTTTATGTGATGAACCTTGCTAGCTCGTACTCAAACCCCACATCTTTTGTTCAAGTCTATTTGTGTTTTGAGTTTTAGAGAAAATTTATAGTGAGAGAAGATTAAGCATCATATAAAAAGCTCACAGGGAATGGCTGTTGAAATCTAATCAAGAATTGGAAGGGTGTTTATCAACAATGGATTTAAAATATGAAACATACTTCGAAAACCTCAACCGTTTTTATAAGGTCCGTCCATCAAAGTGTGGCTGAAAAGCTAGGTAAGGCGTTAGGTTGCAGTTTGTCGTGAAGCCAAAGAAATTACAAGTGAGCCCAAGATCTTGATCCTCGGAAAGAACAAGAAAGCCAAAAAAAACCTTATTTGCAAGTGCCACGCCCTTCACAGAAAAAGAACCAGAAACCATCTCTGAAGGTGCGCCCAAACAGCCATGAAGCTTGCCATGGTGAAGGAAGAACACCAACCAATTAACCCTCTATTTCTGATGAAGAACACTACAAAAATCTGTTGAAGCACTGCAGAACTTCTGAAATGAAGCTCTCTAAATCTGCACCAATTCAGCTGATCTCTCACAGCCTCACAAGTGCTCACACTGAAGAGATTTCATTCTCCAATGGTGGATTTGCTGCAAACCTGATCACAGGATGAAAGCAAGGGAAAAAATCTCCAAGGCAAAGTTGAAATATTCAAAAAGATGAGTTTCTCATTGCCCAAATCCCTTATATAGCAAAGGAGGTGAAAACCCAAGGAGGCCATACATTTTTGGGTTTTAGATCATTTAAATTTATGGAAATAAACTTAAGTCACTTTCCATAGTCTAGACTTTGATTTTTGGCGCCTCCTTTAAGTGATTAAAAGATATAACTTAAAATATTCACTTTAGACTTTAATTAAGTGATATAAGAATTATAAAGTCAATTTGACTTTATAAAAAGACTTTAAGTTGAAATATAACTTAAATCACTTAAGTAAGCCTTTCTCCCTCAATTCTCAACAGAATTTAGTGCCGTCAGAAGCAAAGAAACTCCTGTACTGCCAAGGCCTGCAATGAGCCTATCCACGATCTCAGAAAATGAAATCGACCGAACTCTCCAGAAGGTACCACTGACCCTCTAACCAAAACAGTTAGCCCACAAGGGTCCAAGAAAAGACTAACCAACACCAAACAAGATCACGCTGAAAACGGGGACATTACACTTTACTAGTGATACTCCGCCATATGGTAGCTTCTTACCCAGCTTGGGTCGGAAAGCACATTCTTGACATTGAGGCTCTTTCCTTCAGTTGCTGGTTTGATTTGAGCTAACCATAACGGGTACTTTGGTGCTGTTGTGATCATCTTCGAAGTTTGAAAAAATTTGGGTCAGAATTGGTTCGGTTCCTTACATGCGCTTTCAAGAAGACCCCATTTGCAGTCACTTTGTGAGTTATCAGCAGATTGGAAGGAGTTAATTGCTACTGATTATGCTAAAAATCAGTTTGCAACTAGCTTATTTGAAGGTCATTTGGTTGATGAAAGGTATAAGTTGGTTGATGGGTTAATTCTCTATAAAGGTAGTGTTGTGACCTTTTCACACATCACCCCATTCAAAATGGGGACCCCCTAATTTTTGCTCCGTTCCTTGTCTTTTGGCTTTGGTTTTGTCTCTCTCTCTCTCTCTGTCTCTTTCTGCTGTCTGCCTTTCCGGGGTGTGCCCATCTTTGAGCTTGAACATAAAATTTTGGCTAAGTCTGAAAATTAGGGTTTTAAATCTTCTAGTCAATTTGAGGTCAAATGGAGTGAATAAGTTGAAATTTGAGCTCAACAACACAGTCAGTATGCTTCCAGCAGGTTCCCAACTAAATTTCATCAAATTCCGACAACTTACTAGTTTTAGGAAGTGTTCAATTTAGGGCGTTCTTTCAACACTACTGAAGTTCTCTTAGTCACACTGCATCCAGAACATGTCCAACTATTTATCTGCAATTTTTGAGCTAAAACGGACAACTTTCTATTTTTAGCAAATTCACCTTCAGGAGCTGATTTTAGGGTTTATATGCGAAGTTTTTTTCAGTGCATGTCTGGAGATTCTTTCTGGGTTTTTTGAGACCTACGCAGTGATATAACATTCAAAATGAGACGATGATTTTCAGTACTCAGCCTTCAGAGGCTATTTTTAGGGTTTGCATGTTGAAATTTTCTTTGCATGTTTGAACATTCCTTGTGGGTTTTTCGAGGGCTTCGCAGTGGTATAACATGCAAACTAGGATCAGGACTTTTTCAGGAGCCGTCTTAGGAGGCTATTTTTAGGGTTTGCACACAAGGCTTTTCAGCGCATGTCAGGTTATTCTTTATGGGTTTTTCAAGAGCTACGCAGTGATGTGACATGCAAGGCGAGATGATCACTTTTCAGAGACTTACTAGTTTTAGTAGGTCCATTCCGGCAGCTGCCCAGCACATCAGTATCACAAATAGAGCAAAGTGCAACAGAAACGAAGGTTGTTTGATAGACATGCAAGTCAAATTAGGGTTTCTAGCTTCAGGACCCAAAATGAGGGGTAAAATGCCAAAAATTTTGAAAACCAGTGTATCCCACTGCGATCAGTATCTTTCAAGCTATCCACTAGTAAAATTTGAAGGCAATCAGAGCATTTACTATTTATAGTAAGGCACTCCTGAAACATGCTATAAATAGGAAGTCCGCTTGAGATGGCAGTATGAACAAATCACCTAGGTCATGAGGATCCTGTGGCGCGAATTCCAAATCAATCCAACCTTCAGAGGTATGAAAATCAGAGGGCTTACTAAATATAGTAAGACATGAGCGAGTA
Source organism: Sequoia sempervirens (assembly GCA_007258455.2). Taxonomy (NCBI): domain Eukaryota; kingdom Viridiplantae; phylum Streptophyta; class Pinopsida; order Cupressales; family Cupressaceae; genus Sequoia; species Sequoia sempervirens. The sequence continues at coordinate 37,701 of VDFB02342258.1, forward strand.
GGCCAGAAAAATTCTAAGTCTGACAAAATTCCTGCTCACCTTGTCAAATGCGCCCAAGGAGAAACTGGCAAGAGGATGGAAAATTTTCTAAGTCTGAAGTTAAATCCTGCTTGACCCCCAAAATGTGCCCTCAAGTTGGCAGGAAGCTGAGAAATTTTCTAAGTATAAGTAAAGTCCACCTCTACCCCTCAAATGCGTCCTCATCTCAGCTGGTGATGGAGAATATTCTAAGTGTTTACAAAATCCACCTCTACCCCCAAAATGCGCCCAACTACAAGAGGCATCAAGGTAAAAAAAAGGTTAAGTGTCAAGTTAAATCCTCCTTGACCCCTAGAATGCGCCCTCATCTAGTCAAGGTGAAGAAAAAGAGTTAAGGCGTTGCTAAGTCCTTCTAGACCCCCAAATGTGCCCAAGGAAAGAAGTGATGGATGTAAAAAAATTCTAAGGCATGAGTTAAATCCTCCTCCATACCTCAAATGTGCCCAAGTAAGCTGGGAAAAGGACAAAAAAGTTAGTAATTCCACCTCTACCCCCTATATGCGCCCAACTTCTTTGACTTTGAAAGATGTTGAAAAAGTGGTTAAGAGTTAGAAGTTCCTCCTCAATAGGCTAAATGCGCCCAAGTGCAAGGTGAAGTTGATGAAAGAATTACCAAGGCGTTGAGTTAAATCCTTCACCACATGCTAAATGCGCCCATGTTAGAGATGAAGTTAGAAAAGTGACAAAGGCGTTGGAAATAAATCCACCTCAGTATGTGAAATGCGCCCAAATCTAAGGTGGCTGAGAAAATTCTAAGTGTTAATTCCTGCTTGACATGTAAATGCGCCTAGAGTATTGAAGATGCTAGCTCTGAGAAAAATGTGTTAAAGTGTTGAAGATCCTCCTTGACCCCTCAAATGCGCCCATGTTGGTAGTGGGACTTAAAAAAATTTCTAAGTATTGAAATTTATTCCACCTTTAGAAAATACACCCAAGCTCGTAAGGTGATGAAATTTCCTTGAGACATGGATAAAAATTGGCAAGGATGAGTCAGAATACTCCGACTGTTCTTCAATAAAATCTCTTTTTCTTCATTCATCTTCTGATGTTCTTCTTGCAATGAAGTCTTTGGGACGAGCCTTGCAACTTGCTCTAGTGCCACTTTGCACATAGCGCACGTGATCTCAGAATGAAATTCTTCATGTATTCTGCACCAGTTGGGAAGCAGCAAATCCTTGATGGAAGCATCTTTACCTAACTCTGTTTCCTGTTTCACACTGTTAAGTACAAAATCCTTGAAGTTCTCAAAAGTTCCTCCACCTTCACTATCACTTGAGTCACTTTCAATCAAAACCTCGGTGGAGGCAGTGGTGTCTTCTAAACATTTCCCTTCACTTGGAGCTTGCAGTATCAATACTTCTTGCTTGATAGGCTTATATGAGCCTAAGTCAGTCTCTACGAACATTATCTCATTATCGTCACCATACTCAGTGATCATCAATTTAAGCCTCGGTGTGCTTTCGATCTTGATTTGATTTGGGACTCCCTTCCATGGAAGCCACATGTGGGAAAAGTCAGTTGCAATGTATCCATTTAACTTCACGGCCCGATCCTACTCGTATAAAATTTACCATACGTATATGACGTGAATATACGATGCAGCTTTAGTCGAGGATCAATTGACAATGCGCGCCGGATATTGTTCAACTCCCCAATAGCGAATTACTTCAGTCTTGTCAAAATTTGAGTCACCTTCTTTGTAGTATGCAACGGGACTATACCCAGCCTTTGACACACCTTCAATGGCATGACGTTGCTAGAAGCACCGGAATCAATCAAACAATTGTGTAGCAACTTTCCAAAGATTCTAACTGATACCAAGAATGGGGCGGGTTCATCTTTCCCCTGATAGAATACAACCGGTTTCTTCTTTTCCTCAATAGGAGTATTCTTCTTTTCATTTCCCTTATCCAATGGAATTTGATTGCCCTGAGCAACCTTCTGTGTTTGCTCTGGCTTTTGCTCTGTGGGAAAATTGAATCTAACTCTTCTCTTATCCTCAGTCTTCGGCTTTTCAGGCCCACTTGAAGATCCTTGTACCATCCCCACAAAACCCTGGGACTGTTGTGGAGTCTCCCAAGTGTTGAATGGCGCGTGAGGCACCTCTTCTACCATGTTTGCGCTCTGCACGGGATGGGACTGGGTGTTGACTGGAGGACTCCTAGATGAACTAGGTGTCTCTTGAGATGTACTCTTTACACTTGGTGATTCGTATAGGCTTCCCAAAATTGTATCTCTGACTTCTGAGATCTTCATCAACTCATACAAGGGAAGATTGACCTTTATCTTCTTCACTTCATCTAGCACATAGGAACTTAGTCTTTTCATGTCATCTCTTGGGTGATTGTCCTTTTGAGGACGCTGCATCACGTGAATGGGTTGTTGCTAGACAGTTTGCTGTCCATTTCCATTTTGCATCACATTCTGTTGTCTATACTCTGGAGAATCCCTTGGTAAATTTGGATTATTGCTTGCATTGGGGTTTGGCGGAGTCGCAAAATTATTCAGAGGAATTGAGGACATCAAAGGATCTTTTTGATGGTAAGTCCTCTGGTACACTTTGGGTGGTGCTCCTCCGGAAGTCTGAAATGCTTGCACCTCTCTTCTTCCTTCTACCAAAACACTATTATTGAGAGGTGGAAAGATATAGTTACCTTGATCAAGAGGCTCCTCTGAATAACTATCTTGAACCTCTGAATACATTTGAGCTTCTGAATAAACTTGAGCTTCTTCGTAAACTTGAGTGTCTGGCGCCTCCACGGGACCATTTGCCGAAGCTGGCGGAAATCTGTGATTGACTTCTGGTGGCGCGTAGCTTTGATATTCAGACACAACATTGACATTTTCTAGGATTAGTGCCTGGTCATATCTTTGCACTAGGACAATTTCATATCTGGTAGTCGATGGATTCTCAGTACCCTCCGTACTTTTTACTTCTCCTTTGAAGATATCAGCAGCTACTTGAAATTCATGGCACTGTAACTCTGAGTGCTGACTTGTGTTATGAAGCCGACACCATCCGAACATGGCAGCCTCTGCCAAAAATACTCTGTCTGTGGGACGATTCTCTGGAGGCAGGGGGTTATCTAGCGGTGATGGAACTCCTCCATTGTTAGGTCCAGTATTCCAGGACCTCTTTTGATATCCTTGGTTGTTATTTCGATACCCATGGCTGTTGTCATGTCCATGTCCTTGATGGGCATCTTGATGATTCTGATATCCTCGATTGGCACCTAGATGTGCCTGATAATTCTTCAACATAGATTGCATTTGATTATTTTGATTTCTGAGGTGAGTCACCTCAGATGACAGCCTTTTCATTTGTTCTACTAATTCTTTCATTTCATCTTTCTCCTCTTGTGTCCTCGCTGGTGGCACTGTGTTCTGGAGATAGACAGGCTGTGCAGCTAGAGTCTGGGATAAAGGTACCCCAGGATGGAGAACCAATTGATCAGATGGTGGTGTAACATGATAAGTTGGTTGCGGAACTAGATTCAATGCCGAAATTTGTTGATTCCATGCCAGAGTAAGAGTCTGCATATGATTGTTCATGGTGACCAAGCCAGTGTACAAAGAAGGCCCAGTTATGTTTTGTCCCATATTCTGACTCACTTCCACAGCCTTTGCATACGCTTGGTTCATATCCGCTGGAATGGGATGAGCTTGTCTCACGAACATCGCGGTCAACGGGTCCAAGGCTGCATAGTAATTCTCCCTTGCATCTGGAACAATGTATGGGACACGTAGCCTTGTGAGAGCCTTCTGGAATCTATTATTGAAGGCGTGGATAGGCTCTTTGTCTTGTCTCCTCACTTCCGTGAATTGGTGGAAGAGTTCTACTGGGGTGATAGGAATACAAAACTTTCCAATGAAAGCTTCTTTCATTTGCTCCCACGTTCTGATGGATCCAACTGGCAAATGTATAAACCAAAAGTGTGCTTCTTCTCCCAAGGAGTACGGAAACAGTCTGCAAGCCACATCTGCGTATGCAATTTTCCTATTTCTTAAATGATCCTCAAACATCTTGATGTGATCCTCAACAGAACGGTTTGGGTCATTAACTTGATATTTGGTGCAGAAGTGCTCCGGATTCTTCAGCATATCATGATAATCTGTGAGCTCAAGAGGAGATGGATTAGTAATGAGCCAAGTAGCTCCATTTGGAGTGGGTTGGCCTCCTGGTTGAGCCATTGCTTGAATTGGCTGCTGCCTCTGATATACAATTACTGGGGTTGTGGTAGCCTGAAATGGTTGCTGAACAAACGCTGGTGTGGTAACTTGAACTGCCTTCGGTTGTGCAAACCTTGAAGTACTTGGTGGAGTTCGGAACAAACTTGTAATCTCTTCTCCACTTTCTTCACTAGACTGAACTTCTTCGTTTGAGAATACTTCTTCACTTGACACAACTTCTTTACTTGGACGAACTTCTTTCTTTTTCCTTGCTCGAGTAGGCAATTCCAACTCCATAAAATCTTTCGATGAGCTTGGCGCGGACCTCAAGATTATTTTCAAC